>JASAMV010004588.1:0-39761 GCA_030248065.1 Rhynchonema sp. JSB1_4
TATTGCTGCTCGTGAGCGCTCATCAATTATGTCTGGCAGGCCCAGATCATGGTTTTCTTCTTTTTCTCTCAAAAATATTTTTGGGGACTGTGAAAAGTATACATAAATATCGTACCTCAATATTGGTGCAGTTGAAAAGAGATGTACCACATAATAAAAAGAATATTGTCCCCAAATTATCGAAGTGATTATATGTTGTTTTGCAAAACGAAACAAAGAACGCACATCACATTCCTTCTTCATTCGTATTTGACGGGCAGTGGCTCAGAGCAGCCGGTTTGGCACTGTAATAAACAGTGGAAGTGATTGTTTTCTTGTCGCATTAAGCGTAGCAGAACTTAAGAAAAACCTTTTGTGGTGATAAACATAAAAAACAACAAAACTCACGTTATTGAAAATTCTATGCGGCGCCGCCTCATAGCCCATGCGACTCAAATAGTCGGCCCAGTCAAAGTCACGGGGACCATAGTCTAGAAATGTAGGGTAATCATGTGCGAGAACATCAATGTGAAGCCAGTTGATGTGTCAAACACATTTCAAGAGCCGAACCGTATGGTTTTTCCAACGGGTGTCCAATGTGCGCCGCATAGCCGACGGGGTGCAAATCCTGGTCGTCCACCCTTGCCGTGTAGTCCCAGGTCGAACCCCAACCATCGAAATTGATCGTTATCGTGCCATTACTTTGATCCAAGTCCAAAACGTTGGCTGGTGCAATCATGTAAGGGTTGAGACGATCGAGCGCCTCGAGACGCATGCCTGATTATCAGGTAAAATCGATTGTGACCTTATGACAATGCGTATGACTGCAGCCGGATTTGAACGTGGAGATCTGACGCGCATTCGCACTGACGATGACATGTTGCACCGCTCTCTTGTCTGGGAAAACAGGTCAAAATAGTGGCAACATCACCACGGCAATCACGGTCTTGGCTTGTTGACAAAAGCTCATGCCAAATCTCGCTCTCCAAACGCACCCACACGCCATTGTGACGCATCGGGTCTGGGCACTTTATCGACGGGTGTAGCGCGCAACATTTCACACACATCCGTCAACGACTGTGGCATCGGTCCACCCTGACAGTAGAACTTGTCCTGCGACACCAGCTCTTTCATTGACAATTTGTCCCAATCCAATTTGGGCTGATCGGCAACTTTGTAGATCAACTCGGGCGCGCCCTCGGTTTGGTGCTGGGAAGATATGTGGATTTGGTATACGTTTGACTTGCTTTTCTGTGTCTAAGATCTATCTAGAAACCAACCAATTTGAATGCCTCATGGGGCACCGCTCGGGCCCCGATTTTGTTCAGGTAATCACTCCAGACAAAGCCGCCAGCGAAACCTGAATGAGACAATTGGACAAACTGAAAGTGACCACTAAAAGTGAGCCCCACCTTTCGGTTTCTGCAACATCAGTCCTTTGTAGTCGCAATAGCCAATCGGATGCAAGTCAGGATTGTCACATTTGGTCACATAATCCCACTGATCACTCCAGTTATCAAAAGTGATCTCGACCTCCCCTGATTCAGGGTACACTTCCTTGACATGGGCGACACAAACAAGCGTCGGGTTGAGACGGTCGAGGGCTTCGAGGCGATCGCCCACTTTCCAATGTTTCACGAGCTCACTCGCTGTCTGAAATTGGTGATTGGGATTGGGTGATGTTTCAGTCATAATGCCAGCTGTATAACTCATTCCAATCGCCAAGTTAGCTGATGTTTCACTAACGGTGCACGCCTGCGAGCCAAACCATCGTTGACATCGACTTTCCGTGTTCGATTCCAGACATTCGACGTACGAAATACAGAAATGTGTCTCGTCACCGTAGCTGATTGGCTGGCTGACGACTGCGGACACAAACAGCGACGCCAGAATACAAGCTGTTGGTTGGAACATTCTGGGTGGATCTGTTTTGCTAAAAAATATAGATTTCGGATTTTTTAACTTTATTGAAATGATTTCGCTGGATCATCTGATTATGAATGCGACCTTATAACTTCATGAACTGAATCCTGACATTGGGGGTCAATGGCCGATGTCGCTATTCTGGTGTCATGCCCATCGGTGGTGTATTTGGCCTGGAAATTTGGACAGGAGGCTTCCAACACCGTTTATTTATCCCAATTTTTCAAATAATTGCAGATATACTGAGTATGTGACGTAACAATTCTGTTAATACTGATGTCATGAAAATTAACCGTGCATCATGAGTAGTAAAAATAGTCAAAATTTGGACCAAAAATCGGGGTAAACAACATTATGAAATGCTTGGTGTCAAGGTAACGCTATAATGAGCGTGTGAATTCTATGCTCTGCTGCTGCAAATATTATTTTTTCACCTTCCTGCGAATTTTTGAGCAATTACATACATGAAATGGCTTTTGGTGCGCTTATATACATAATGTAATCGCAATTTTCACGCAGTTGTGTTACTACTACTTTCTGTCCGTAACTCGTTTGGTGCAATACCCATCACCACAGTCCTTTTGGTGTGAGATATTGCCCCAGGGAAGGGATTATAACCTTTCAAGATGTGAACAACGTCTCTCTATGATTGCATGTTCTTTGTGTGCTTTTAAAACCGGACATGTCGAAGCCAAAAATTTTCACCTTTCTTTACTTGCGCACGGTTTTCCAGGAAAAAACACACCATAAAAGTTCGCACAGGTAATGTTTATTCAAAACGGCAGGTGTCAGTTTGTGCAACCCTGGGCTCGATGGATTGTCACACGCTGTGATGTGTTGCAAATGCGATGAAATAATGAGCCGAATTAAAACATTCCACGCACAATTGTTGCTGCGTCTTGACATTGACTCTCCCAACCCTCACACAATCATGAAATGGTGTTTCAAGACACTTTTTTCACCACATATATTTCCGTGGATCTTTTCGTGCGTGAGTGAACACAAGCATTGTGGGTGGCAGCAGCTAACAAAGTCGGCACAAATAACTTTCCAAATTCACTTATAGTCCGAAAATGGGCAATAAATATTTACAATTCAATTTATTTTGGCCACACACTTTCATTCGCAGGATAACAATGCATCCGGAGCCAGTCTGGTATTTGCATTACCCAGCTAATACTTGTCCCTATTACATCCACTCAAGTATGTAACTCAGGAACCGAGACTTTGATGTTTGTCCATTTTAATGGGCATTTTCAGCAATTTCACGCTTCGCCAGCTCCCATATTTGAGCGTTGCATGGTTTGATCTGTTTGAAGGTGCCCGTTTGAGTCTGGTTTCTTGGATTAAGAGGTCAATCATGATCACATCTCAATGTCAACTGAACCCACCTTGACGAAAACTTGACTTTAGACACTTGGATTTTTAAGCAAAATTGCGTTGATGTTTCAATACGATAGTCAAAAACTACCCGACACTCCAACAACTGAAACTCTTGGCGTCGGCGCGAACCGCCCTTTTAAACCTGGCAAAAACATGTGTTCAGAACAGGTCTTTATTAGTTTTTCACTTTCGTGGTTCATACACGCATGTCAAAAAGTAAACCGCATTTTGTGTCCACGACCACGTCCTCCCCATTATTCACGCAAGTCATAACGTGCGCCGAAAAACAGTGCTGAAGTATACAGATTGAGCCGAAAAGAAATGCTCACAAAAATATAGCCTGCTGGTCTGTTCTCCCTGCAGGTTCAGGGCATCGTTTCAGGACCGGCAGTTCGTGGTATCCGCATTATCACGCATATGGTGTGAGCTACATTACTTGTATTTTTGCATGCACAGCACGTGTGTGACGTTTTGTGCCCCGATAAAGACCGCATGTCAACAGTTAGCCAGCCATTGGACATGCACTTTTCAGTCGAACACTGTTGTTCTTTCTGGTTTCTTTCTCACTGACACTTTGGCGTCCCCAACCCATTCATACAAGGTTTCACGGGTCTAGTGCGGGTTCAACAAAGTAGGTCTGGTTTACGGTTCTTTCCACAGTTGCTGTACCACATCAGAACACAAGAGCATTTACGGCAGTTAAGTTTAACCTGTCTTGTCCCATGCGATGACATCAACGTTGGTGTCCCACTGGACCTCGTGTTATGGCAAATAAGCATTCCCTACAGTCCCGAGCTTCTGGCACTCTCGTGGAAAAAAGTTCGCCGCCCCGCCCCGCCTGCGACTTTTTGTGTTTGTTCGTCATAGACTCTCTGGTAACCGGATGGTCACATACAGTTATGGACTCATTGACACAGGTGATGCGAGGCACTAGGCTCGCGCCCTACATGGGTACTGCACATGTCGTTACCGGGACAGCGTGATTGCAGCCCTGAATTTTTTTTATCAAACAGCAGTCTCCGACTCCCACCTGGTGCGGTTTCTTGATCCATCAAGGCGATCCTCTTGCCTCCATTACCATAAACGAATAGGCGGGCTAATCTTCTTCAAAGCTTATTGAACGGTTCTCTGCGTGATTTGCATAGCTGGCCATTATTTAACTTGACGTCACAAATGCTAATTTTGTACGTATAATACTCTGCTACTGTAATACGTCGAGCATCGAGTATGGGCGTTCACTCACAGTTCTACATTTATGCCCATGTCAAGGTGGATACCATTTTCGACTTTCCTTACGTTACACACAAGCGTAACCACATGTTCTAATGTTCGTCACAAACAACAGAACGACGCTTTTGGGACAGAAAAAAGAGGAAAAAAGTGCGCTGAGAGCGCGCGCAATTTAATTTTTTGTCCTGCTGGTCACGGACTAGAAAAGTTCAGGTCCAGTGACTTCAGTCTGGCGCGGGTTCACGCAGCCTCATTATAATGCAATGTACTGGTATACTGCTGCACGGAAGTTGGAAAGCTGTTTGTTGAATTCAACTTCCGTTCATCGTTGCAGGCTATAGACCAATAAATTAACCGTACCACCGGCTGTTTTGCGCCAAACCTGGTGAGGCAAATTTAAATATACGGCAGTTCAAGCGTGTTTTCGGGAGGATTTTCAGAATGACGCTGGTTTTCAGGTTAAATTGACACTGGTGCACTGTACCAGAATGATGTAGTTTATCTGGATCTGGACCTGGCTTCCATCGATACCCCGTGATCAGACTCGCTCGATTTTCATTACGCACCCGAATTTTCTCTGTTTCACGCTCTGTTGCCTGGTTTGGTTACCCGTCCTTGAAATTCATAGTACGTACATCTTCTCTGGCCATCCTTTTGTACAGCTTTTCCATTAATTCGGGAATAAAATGTGGCCCAGAGAAATTAGAAGAGCACATAAATTACAATTATAAGGCAGTTGTAGTAGTTGGAAAACTGAGCCTGAGATCAGTGTTAGACGAAAAGATGTGTTTTCCGTGGTTGTTGTTTTGATTGAGGCAATAACTTGAACGTTGCTGCCTCTGAGATCATGTGAGATTAAAATCTATATGAGGTAATACAAGTTGCTGACTCTTCAAGGGTTTCATGATCCGTGCGTTCATTTGTAACATCTCCGTGTGTGTTCTTTGTTCGAAGAATCTCGAATGATAAAATTCTACTCTCCACGTTATTGACACGAATATTCGGAAGGAAGTCTGCTTCCGGTTTGCATGCTAATCAGCAATATACTCCCGCGCTCTCTCAAGTTTGTACCACATTGTGAAGATGAGACTAATTTTAACTAGCGAATCTTGGCCAGTATGCTTTTCAGTGTTGATAGTACTTTTTCTGTAATTCCACTCACTTTCTAGCTATTGAGTAGTTTGTGGTACAGTTTTTCATCTTGAATATCTCTATTACTTACTGCTCATTCTTCAGATCTTGTTTTTGTTTTCCATCGTCAAGTCACGTGATGACCCTTTTACCCGATCGTGCCAAACAAAGCCAAACGTGTGTGGTTTATCTGACGAACCCAATTGCGATAGACAGCAATGCATGCCCAAAGGTGATGAACCAACAAACTTTATCCCACAGTACACATATTATGTACTGTACGTTCGAAGACGGAGCTCAATTTGTGAAGAGTTTTCAATCCAGGTGGCTTTTCTGCTGTCTACGGCTTCTCGGCCACCAGATAATTTGTTGGTACCAACCTGGTATTGATGTTACATAGTATGTACCTCGCATCTTGCCTGTCTGTGCCACAATCCATGTCCACATTGCGGGACCAAAGATACCCATCATGGTTGTGCGCTGCACAGTGCATCTGATCTACTTTCACAAAGTGGGCCTCTCAGACATCCCCCGACAATAAATCGTCGAAAACATGAACTTGAACGAAAATGCGCTGATTCACGATCTAACAACATTGTGTATACATGTACTGTATATATTTTTAGCCTTGAATGCCTCAAATCCAACCCGCGGTCTAAGATCGCTCAATATTGTGTCTGATTCCCCGGCGTGTATTGTATACGTTGTTCAGCACCAATGACACGCGCGCTGTATGATACGTTTGGTACTGACGGTCGGTACTGTACAATCTTTGATGCGGCAAAATGAGGACCGCAGAAAGGCAGGATCAGCTGACGCCAATTATACAAAACGATCATGGTTGCGGTCAATGATGCGTCATCATTAGCGGCGTTTGTTCTTTCGCGTCTGACTTGACTTGTGGCAGCACCATACGGAGTTTACCTGCCTTACGATTTTATGTATATTCATTTCTGTAAGACAGGGCGGTTGAAAAGTGCATTTCGCATTCCCGATGACGTACTGTATGTGTGTAGCAGAAGTTCCAGGCATAAAAAGTCAGACCATCACAAACGGCGGAACTTTTGTGTCACCCTTTGGTACCTGATAAGCTCACAGACAGCTGGCCGTTCGCGTATCTGTTCGTAAGCATTAGCACGGTACCTCCGAACCCAGTTCTTGAGGTTCAAGATTTTCGTTCAGTTCCACTGTGTACGATTCAAATGGCACCCAACAAACCTGTGCAAAGTGGTGTTGTCTGCATCGGTTTGATGCCACTTCGTTATAAGCCCGGCCACGTAACTCAAGTGTTACTGATTCGGTTCAGTGGCAGCAGCTGGAAAGAGAGAAAGAGAGAAAACAGCTCAAAGCAGCGGCGGTAGAGAAAACCTGCTGGGTGAGCATGAGCAGCCTAATTTGTGTGCACGCGCGGTCGCCGGATGGACACAATTTGCGGAGACCCAACACTTTCGCGCGCACTTTCACCAATTTTCTTCAAGTTGGACAGAGTGGCTCACTTGTTTTTCGGTAGAAAGATTACATGTGAACCGTTATGGATCTCGGTGGAACTGAGAATCGCGTAGTGCAGCCCACAAATGAGCTGAAAAGTTCTAGTCCAACTCGCCCATAGTCTTGTATGGAAAATAATTCAGTAATCAAAATCATGACCGGCTGGTGCTTCTTGTTGCCTTCATTTGTCACGTGACATGCCACGGAAATGAAGTGAGGCAACTTTCTTCAATTCTTGTCATAGGCAGCTTGTTGCTTTCTATTGTTTCAAATTGTAAGTGCTTGGCTTGCCATGTGCTAATCCGCTGCTGGTCCAGGGCATTGTAACCCCAATGGAAAGTCTACCTTGGGGTGAACCTTCATGTCAAGCAACATTTTCTTGGCGTGAAAGCCATGCCGGTTAAAGTCTAATTAAAAAAGTGCAACCGTATGCTCCAATACTGATTGATGAATGCCACATGATCAAGTTTTGATTAGAAGCATGCAGAAAAGCGATGGTCTTGGGACCTTAGAATGGCACCTCATGTTACGATGCGAGTGTTGCTCCCCGCTTTCAGTGCTTGCGGTAATACCATTGTACGAAAAGGGCTTTATCTGCCACAAAAGTGATAAATAGCGTGCCTATGTACTTTCCAAAACAGTTTATTCTAATCCTCTAATTCCAGTTTCCCACCAAATTTTTCAATAAAAATTGCAATATATAATCGATAAATAATGGTGTTGAAACATCAACTGAATCTACCAAAGGTGCTCGCTATCATAATCGGCTGCTGCTTACAGCTTGCTTCCGGTATGTTGGTCTAAACTTTTTGTCCTCATTTTTATTTTTGTTTGTGTGCTAATTTTGGGAAAAGCTAATCTTTTTTATTGTTGGTGGTCTGAGTGAGAGTTTGCACTGATGTTCTTCTTGGTTACCCGTTTCAAACTTAGTTTCGCAGACGGGCGGTGCACCAGGTCATCGTTAGCGATAGTGCATCAAAACTGCCCGTACAGCTTGCTGTCCAACCTCCAATTGAAACATCAGCTAGTCGCCGTCAGTACGAGAGCAACGCGACGCAAATCGAGCGACTTCATGACCGATTGTTGCGTGTGTACGACAAGACAAGGGTGCCAGTCAACAGACGAACAGGACAGTCCGTCAATGTCACCGTGTACATGTGGCCATATGACATACTCTATGTGGTCAGTGCAACCTAGTGAAGTAAATGCAGTGAAGTAATGTGCTGAAGATGGCATATCCATTGCCTATTCTCATGATGTTTGAAAGAACAGCAGTGAAATCATGAACTGAAGTTGTCAGTGATATGTGATGTTTCAACATTATTGCGACTTTACAGAGAGAAGCACAAGGCGCCATCAAAATCAGCGGTTGGATTGACATGGTGAGAGAAACGCATCAATTTTATGATGTTTCAGCCTCTTAACAATTTTCGTCATATTTTTCAGCGCTGGAAAGACCCCCAGTTGTCGTGGAACCCCGACGAGTTTGGGGGTCTAAATGAAACATTTATCGTTCGCAGTCAGCTATGGCTGCCCGAAATCGACATTTTCTACAGGTCCGAAGACACTACTTCCGGGTAAATTGCATGCTTCTGGCCTGCTCTCTCGCTCGCGCACAAACACACCCCCAGGCCCCTCTTATCCTGCCAGGCTTATTGTCTTGTGTGTATGTATAGGCGTAAGGCTTTGAAAATAAAATTTCTCCTTTTTAACGAGAGGTTCGTGTTTAAAGTTACCACACTGTAGGCGATGATGAGATTGAGGTTTTTTTCGACAAGCAAACTGAGAACACGGGTAAATGTTGCGCATGTTCTGTCGCTGCTGCAGCAAGCCAGTATCTACCCTATCCCCTGTCCCCTCGTGCACCGAACAATTTTGTTCGAGTTCTATTTTTCTTCAGTGACAACAATGTACAGTATACATAGTATACCTACCTACATTTAGTATTCCTCCTATCATTTCCGTTATTGGCCGGTGTGCGCTTTGCTGGCAATCTGGGGCTCCTGACCAAACCTTGGCTAATTGTTTTGTCGTCAACGCTGGCCGTCCAATACAGCCAGATCAAAGCAGCTTCAAAATGAGCATGAGGAAATAACATTTGGCTGTGTTCACGACCGCAGGAAAATAAGTCGAAACGCCAGCCTGAAGCCAGCACAGAGCGCATACCGGCCATTGTGTTGTGTGTTTTTGGATGAGCACGGTGTTAACAGAGGCAGAATCACACCAACACGAATGTTAAAAGCACCGACACTCCGTGTAGTTAGATGTTGTCGTGAAGTCGCGAAAAACAAAGAGTAGTAGTCATAGGAAAGAGGATTCCTGTACCAGAGTTTTTCACATGAGACGCCTTCCGAAAAGTTTTGGCTGTCATACACCTACAGGTGCTTTTCAAAATTTGCGATCCAGGGGTCACATATGGAAAATTCAGGTACATTTCCAAGCAGACAATGTTTCATGCAGCTTATCCTGATTCAGCAAGGACGATACCCCGATGGCCCAGGCGTGCAACCATTGTCCGGTGTATGTCAAATCGGATGGCCGGGTGCTCAGGGGTTACTACTTTGCGTACAGGTTGGAACGGAAACTTTTCATGAGGCGCTTTTTGTTCTCGCGCTCGAGTTTTAGGCAGGGAATTTGGGATGAAAGAACTATGCACGAGCATATTTCATTTCAGTTTTCCGTGCAAGGTCAACGTGAAATATTTTCCATTCGACCAACACAATTGTTCAATGCAGCTGGCCAACTGGCATATGGACGATCGTTATATGGATCTGTACCCAGAGAATGCATCGGTTGGACATTGTGTAGTTGTACACCTTTTGAGTTATGAACATTGTAAAATGGTGTAACACAAAATTTTATTTTCGGATGAAAATGCCATATGTATATTTATGCAAAGTTCTTTTTGCAGGTGGATCTTTCAATTTTTCTGGCGAACGAGGAATGGGATCTGAAGGCGATGACCGTGTCGCGATCACGTGACTACTACAATTATGGCAAGTTTGGGAACGTGTTGCCTTCTTGCAGAACAAGAGACACTGACTAATGACACTTAGTGACACACTGACTGTCCTAAAAAAACTACAACGGTACATTTAGCACAACCATGGTGTCCGACAATTTCAGGTTATTTCCCGATCCTCGAGTACACATTGCACATCGAGCGCAAACCGTTCTATTACGTCTGCAATTTGGTGGTGCCAACAATCATACTCACGATGACAGCGCTGATTGGCTATCACATGCCGAGTGCTGGCAATGGAATGCATCAGGAAAAGGTAGAGTGCTTTTTGATGTTGTGTTGTTCCTCTGGCTGGGGTAGCTTCCTTCTTGTCAGATTGTGTGTGACGGAGCATCAATGGGCATGATAACAAAACGTATATTGTAGGGTCGGCTGTGCAGAAGATACCTATAGTGCACTGAAACATCATAAAAAGCACGTTGCTGCAAAAATAACGCGAATTCGTTTGAATGCCGCAGGTGAAAATGGGCCTGACCACGATTCTATCCATCTTCATTCTTCAACTCGGCGTGTCCGACAAATTGCCACGAACATCAGATGTCGTCCCATTAATTGGTTGGTGTTCGTTTGTGGGCGGATGTTTCATTGTGAAGTTTTGGCGGAACATGAAATTCTGTATTTCAGCCGTTTTCTACTCATGTATGGTCGGTCTTCTATCGCTGGCTATCGTTGCAACCTCACTTGTGATTGTCATTGAAAAACAGGTACACCGTTTGATTAGTGACTTCTCATCGACGTATACAGGGTGACAGGCTAAAAGGGTGACCAGTATCAGTTTCGTTTCTTTTTTGATAAATTTTCAAAAAAAAACAATTCGACAACTATGCGTCTATTTGATCTTTTGTGTGCATTTCAAATTGCAGGGCATCTACGAACAACCAGTGCCGGCGATTCTCGTTCGTGTGTTCATGCTTGAGAGTCCATTGATGGCTTATCAGGAGCACGGTGATCACATGATGCAACAACATCAGAAATGCAGATTGGTATGGTGATGTGATGTTTCATTGCACTGGACACAATAATCGAGCTAATCAGGAATGATTGCAATCACCTTTGCGGTCTACTGCCGTTTCAACAGTTCTGATTCATTTTTCTCTGGTCATGAAAC
Source organism: Rhynchonema sp. JSB1_4 (assembly GCA_030248065.1). NCBI lineage: Eukaryota > Metazoa > Nematoda > Chromadorea > Monhysterida > Xyalidae > Rhynchonema > Rhynchonema sp. JSB1_4. Next base: position 11,265 of record JASAMV010004588.1, read on the forward strand.
TATTGAAAAATTTCAGCTTGACTGCGGCTGTCGGTTAAAATCGAAGGATTCCTATACGCTGTTGTGTTCCACCAATCCCCCACCGCCGAGTGCAGTCAACAACAACAGCAACGCAATAGGTGTGCACAACAATCCGAGTCCACTTGGCTCCCCGGCACCACTGGGCAGGGGCGAGTCAGTCGGGGTGATCACAAATCGGGGCAATCGTAATGCCGGGGCACAGTCGCCCAGGGAGACACGAATGCAACACAGGAAAGGGCCGAGGTAATGTTTCATAAATCATTTGAAACTGCTCAAGATTGTATCAGATGTCAGTAATAAGACCTTCCCATGTTTTGGCCAATACTATTGTTGTGTGGACGCAACTGGTTGTGGTTTTCGTGCACACACGCAGCTGGCTGGATGTTCCAAACCGGGATGCAAATATGCTCTGCTGAGCGTGACGACATTATGGAAAAAGGAACGCAGCCCTGAATGAGCGCGTGTGATACACTTGGATAGACTGAAAGCAGTTCCGTTGACTACATTACGCTCATCTATTTGTCAGAAACGACACCTCACAACCCGACGCGTCATCCGCCCCGATCTCATTGAATTGCACAGCGGCGGGCGGCATTCAGCTGATGCACGCCATATTGATGGAAGCATTGAACGACTTGCGAATAGTGAATGCGGTGAACAGGGATGATTCACTACGCGAACTCGAAGCGCATCGCATTCGAATGCAATGGATGCGATTGGCTGACCGAGTGGAGAATCTATCTCTTGCGGCGTTCGTGTCCGGCTGCGCGATCAGTGTGGCGTTGTTCTTCAATCATGGATGGTATTGAGTGATTGATTTAATTTGATTGTAGTTGATCGATCGATGATAAGATTTTGTTGATTTTTTTATTTTATCTTTTTCGATTCTTTAGTTCTTTTGCTTTGTGCCAAAGGTTGTTCATCTGCAGATCTGTGTCAATTATACAAAGATTTCAGTGGATGCGTGAGTTTAGATTATTCTTGTGATGGGTCTGATGCTTTATTTGAAAAATTCAAAAATCGACAAAGCTTCCAAATGGTTATTGACATGACATTCAGAAATTATACACAATTGTGATAACCTTCGGTTGTTTGTTTAGTACTTGAAGAAAGGATAAAAGTGGTTAATCCTGAACAGATTACGAAACAATCGCTTGGTGGCAAAGTTGGAAATATAAATATATGGGAACTTACATACCTATGATAGGTCGAGATTTGCGAATTCTGAATCACAGTCAACCACTCAGTTTCAGCGGACGCAAAGAAAAAGTAAATACAAAATGTGTCAAAGTGCCCTGGGTGCTTTCTTGTGGACGTGCTTTGCGCACAAAAAGTGATAGATCAATAACGATACGATTTAGCCTTGTGGTCAACTAAATTTCTGGTCTTCCACGAAGGGGCCCTATTTCTGAACGACTAGTTTGTTCGAGCCAACAAGCGATGGGGTGTTGCTGTGGCCATTTTCATAAGCAGCCCCATTACCCAGACTTAAGTTCATGATACTGCGTGCTTCCGAACTCGTGTTGGTCTTGGCCGGACTGTTGTCGTTGGTTATCGGCTGGCGTTCCATTGCGATGAGGGGGGATCGACCCAATGGGGACCGACGCACGAGAACGTTCTCGTCCAACCAGAAGGTCTCGTTGAGACCCTTGCCCTGAAAGGGGGGTTGAAGTGGATGAGTCCTACGTTTACGGGTGCGGATCTAAGATTTTTTAGTTTGGAAGTCACCCACCTTGATCATAATGGTGCCGCGAGGTGTCAGTACGTATCGACCCTCGCCAACTTGATCGAGCAGAAGTTTCGTCTGCAGACTCACTTGGATCTTCATCGCTGAAAATGGTTGCAGTTGTTGGAGTTCTGTCATTACAATCGCTCCAAATAACGTGCGTTTGGAGGCTATGTATACAGTTCGTCGACGCAGTTGGCAACAAAGAGCACAGCTGGTAGAATCGTGCCATCATTATCGTGTGCATGTTGTTATCATGCCCATCCACTCATCCACGATACCGTGCCCAACCTACCTTCGCTCGAGCTCTCCATCCTACTGGCCGTATTCACGGTATCCCCAAACAGACAATAATGTGGCATGGCCAAGCCAACCACGCCCGCGGCCACTGGCCCGCTGTGCACGCCAATGCGAACCGCCAACTTGTCAGCAGGTTTGTGGGGAATTTTGAAGTCGTACAGTGCCTGAAATTTCAAGGAATGATGGGATCGATAGATTCAAAAAGCATCCAAATTGCCATTTATACCCGACGAATGGCAATGGCCATTTCGCACACTTCGATCACGTGACGATGACCGTTTCGAGTGGGCAAACCAGACACGACCAGATAGGCGTCGCCTATGGTCTCCACCTGGGAACGGAAAAGCAGTACATATTTGAGATAAATTTTCGAACATTTTTCGGAAAATTATATCTTCATGATCACCTTATAACAGTCGAATTTGGCTATGATATCGTCGAACGTTGTGTATATGGTGTTCATCATGTCGACCACTTCATACGGACTTGCCTCCGAACAAAGTTTGGTGAATTGGACCTGGAATTCTATGTTGCATTCCACTAAAGAATATCCTTCCTAGCTACTTCAGTCTAACTAACAATGTCCGAGAAGAACACGGTCACGGATTCGAATGTTTCCGGCGCCACGCGTTGCCCGTTCTTCAACTTGTGAACAATGGCTCTAAAAAATTCGACTTTTTCAAAAATCCAACTGAAGTTCCATCTCCCAAGGATGGATGCTGTTACACTTGTTATCATGCCCATTTGCCAGCGTGTTGAATGAAAAGATTGCCGACCGACCCGGGCAGCATTCGATTCAACAGGTCGTCGGCCCTTTGTCTTTCCACGATCAGCTCCTGTGTCCGACTGTCGACCATTTTCTCCAGATTCTTTGCGTACGTTTCCATCATGGTCATCATGTGATCGATTAGATTCGTTGAACTGCGACACGATTACAGCAGGTGATAAGTTTTGCAGTGTATGGAGTCAAACTTGATTATACCGGGTTTTTGACAGATGACCTACTTTTGAGCACGATATTTCGAAATTTACAGATGACACTGATTTGCTTCGTATTCCACTTTCGTTTCATGACAGTTATAGTGCCGTGATAACCGGCTTATATTTCTGTGTCGTCGACTCAGTTCGTCAATTCTGGTCGTCAGGACTCTATAATGGTCGTCAACTTCGATCGTCGCCGTATGGACTGCATATAGTTTGCCAGCGCTCACTTGGTGCTGCCTTGGTCTATATATAATGTAGCAACTACGCGTCTCGACCTGAGTTGACCACCGGAGTCGACTACTTGAGTTGACGGCTGAATAATCAGCCTGATAATCAGCTGTTACGCCGCCTTGAGTTACTGGTGTCATCAGTGAACCAAGAAAATATTCAAGATGTCGCCTGACCGAAACTGATCCGGACCCGACTTACTCGCGTTTACTGCCGGGGTTGAAGCATTTGACTGCGTATCGTGAGGGCCATAAGGGGTAAAAGCACTGTGTATGACTCACTAGGAAGTGGTGCACATACTGAGCACATTTCGAATCTGCGACAGGGGCGGACGCAACTTTGGGTTCTCTTTCCAACAAATCAGAATTAATGTGACCAGATCCGGATGGATGTTGTTCGGCTTCTTCGGCAGAATCGGACGGATGATGACGTCGATCGGGTTCATGATTTGTTCGAGCATCTCTGACGAGAAACGTGTCGGTTTTTTGTGGATTCGTCTTTGCATTATGCCTAACTCTCCACACCTGAACGAATGCCTGAGTTTCAGCCTAACTTATAAGTGACTGACTATGCCAATATGCTCAAGTAATCAAGCTTCGGCCATGGTGGTGCACCAGGTCATCATCAGTCCGAATTCCAACCTTCCGGCGTCGTCACGTCAGCGGTGTCGAACGGTCGTTCTCTGAACAACACCTGGTACATCAACATGCCATAGCTGTAGATGTCGCCTTCGACTGTCGGCGCTGCCGTTGGACCGAGCATACCAATAGTGCGAATGAATTCGGGCGCCAGTTGGAACATGCCTGGGATGGAAAGGGTCGAGGCGGTCAAGTGGTGTCATCGCACTGACGATGACACAGGACGAAACGGTCTTTGATGCCCAGATTGATCTGATGAAACATCAACAAATGTCACTGCACACTGGTTCTTTTGTTGCTGTGACAATGAGGAATACCCGCCTCCCAAATTGCTGGTATGGTCGGCGCGTTATCACGTCCATCTGATGATGCACGGGGCAATCTTGCTTCTTATCTCAAATTTTTGGCATTGGCATTGTCGGCCCGTTTTCACGCACCGTAGGTGCCCGACCTCATCGGTGCGAACGCCTTTTGGACACACACCCATCAAAGGCATCTTGGACAAGTGGCGTAAAAAATCATTATTTGTGTAATAGCGCACAACATATCCCCTTCCCAACTTCCCCAGCACCGACTATGATTGTCATATTTGACCGGTCCGATGATACCCTCGAGTCGACGCCGTCTCAACAGCTCCGGGATGCCGAAATTTGACAGTTTGACCACCCATCGACTGTCGACCAGACAGTTGCTGGCCGTCAAACAGCCGTGCGCCCCGATAGCCGATTGATGTAGATAGTGCAGACCCTGAATTTGCAAGGTGGCGTGCTTTTCGATTATAGCCCCATGAGCGACGATGCTGTGCTTTTGTTCTGGAATCAAGCGCACGCACACCTTCATTGTGTCATTGAGAATTGACGCTTTGAAATGCATGTCCAGCTGAATCTCCTCGTTGTGCACGATGTCCTGAAACATTTAATCTTTTTTTGAGTATTTATAGATTAAAAACATATATTGGTCGCACAATGACCATATAAGAATTCATCAAATCTATCCTGATTTTCACGTTCAATCACTCTTAACCACTGTGCTATTTGTGATTCTCACAAAACATTTTCAGCTAAAAATAATCTAGCAGATCAACCACGTTGCCGCAGGTCTGAAACATTCTCTTTACTACATGCTTCGTGTGCGATCATGCAACGCAACGTCATTGCCCCGTCACTGTCCCGCTTTACGATTCAGGAAAATAATTTGACAAATTCTTATAAAGTCATTGTGCGACCAATATAACAATTTGGTGACCCGACGCACATCCAAATTTCCTTTCTGACAATGTGTCCACACAATCGACAATGTTTGACTATCATTGCACAGTCCAACGAACACGTTTAGGTTTGGGTGCTGCAGATGGCGAATTTGCGACAGCATGGCGCTATCCTGCGCGTGCGCGGGGTACGGTTTTTTCGTGTTGTCATTTATAAAACCGATATTTCACAAATCTTCTTAGAATGAACCTGGTTGTCAAACACGGTCTCATGACGTTGCGGCATTTTGTGCACCATCACTTTGATGCCCCTGCACGATGCAGTCTTCCATCTGACATAGCGCGGTTGGCTGGCATTCTCCGCCAGCAACTCGTTGTCGATGTTGTTGTAAACATCAGTAGCTATCGACAGGGTCGACAGCGGCTAGAGGATACGAGATTGTGGGCTAATTGTTTAGTCGTCAACACAAATCGTCACTTCTATACTCTGGCAATTCTTTTGGGAGAAACTTTTCACTCGCGTTGCCTGATCCGTAAAGCTCGTTATGCGTGCACTGGCTGCAGAAGTCACGTGACCGCTATAGCCAGTGCGCGCGTCATGGGCTTTACGGATCAGGCAACTCGTCAGTTCTACCTGGTCGCCAACTCAGGTCAGAACGCGTTTGTGACAATAATGCACGTGAGTTGCGCGCATTTGATGCTGCGCGGACGGCCTGGTCTGAGTTGACCATCTGAGACGACCATCTGGGTTGACGACATGAATATAAGCCGGATTTTGAAGTTTAGGTTCCAACTGCAAATTGCAACTGCAGCAGCTTATTTTTGGCTGCCAGGCTTCGACCGATTTCGCACACCAGGTCATCATCAGTGGGAATGCACCATGGATGTGACCAGTGACCACTAGTTAACCTTCTTTACCGTAATCCAATCTACCGTACCCTGTCGGCATCATGCTGTTCTCGTGACGTAGTTGCTGTTGCGCGCAGCAGCTCATGTGCAGCCACTTGCCATGCATATGCTTGATGTCCGGACTGACGAGCGCGAAGCCTGAGTAAGTCACACCTTGGCTAGTCTTACGCCCAAGGGTGTATGAACGCATATCGAAGTTGTTTATCTGCACAAAAATGTTGTCTCTGGGTGGGATTCGAACCCACGTTCTTTGTCCTTTCAAGTATGTAGACACCATTTTTTGCGCCGAAACGACACGTCGGTAAATGCGTTGTACATGCGCTCACACCCTTATCGTAAGAGTAGGGCTTCTATAGCAGAGCAATCACCTTGTTTGGCCGGTATGTCAGGTCGGTGCTCGAATCGGATCAGACTCAGATTATGTATGTACGTAGTAGACTGATCACATCAATCATTGTGATCCGATCCGATCGGATCCACTAAATTTGAAAACGAACATTCGTAGTCAGAAAAACTATGTATCTATGTGCTACGGTATGCATCGTACGCTGCGAACTGCTGTGAACTTTAGTGTTCGCAAGATACATGTCCACTATAGCGAGCAAAAGTCGCCATCCCAAAAAACTTACCAACAAACTGTACTTACCGACTCCATGCTACCAAGAGCATCAACGCTGTGCCGAATACCAATACAGCCGCGAGGATTGTAATATGGACTGAAACATCAGGTGCATTGCACGTGGCGTCACTGACCACAATAAAATGACAGAGAAAAAAGCACAAACCAAAAAAAAAAAAAACAAAAAAAAAAAAAAAAAAAAAAAAAAAAAAAAAACAAAAAAAACAAAAAAAACAAAAAACCCAACCAGTACTACGGTATGATCAAAGTTTGTGACCAAGCCGCTAACCGGATGTCAGATCATCGGGCGGCTGTCCACAACTGACAATGCCCTTGCCATGACACAATGTGCCAAACGTGACTGCGCGACTGAAATCGTGCGACACCGACTGAAAAAAGAGTCGGTGAGTTTTGCTGTGTACGCGTTATAGGTACATACATAAATGCATTAAAAGAACAACATCGCTTCGCCAATCTTGATCTGCGCATCGGTCTGTATACATGTACATATGTAGCTTATTGGACGTAAACAAGAACACAAGCACAAACCCAATTCATCCGACCATTGTTGATTTTTGGAATGATTCGCAACGCCGATCGTGGTTGATAGTTGTGATCAGCATCGAATACGTAGAGCAGGAGGGGATACGCGCGGTTGCCAAACGTGTCGTACAAAAGACGCACGGAGACATTGTCGGTATTGGCTGGAATTAATTTTGAAAAAAACATTCAAAACGAATAGTATAATCAGCCACTCCACCTTCTAGCACTCCGGTGTCCCGAATCTTTTCAGCCAGCTGCAATCCACTGTTCGGTTGACAGAGTGAATCGCGTTCGCACAAATCCAACGCGAGAACGAAAGTAGCGAATGCGTCGTATTCGAATCGAGTGATGATCGGTTCGAACGAGTGACTGATCGATGACTGCTGTTCGGTGACAACGTTCGCATATTCGTCGTGCTGGCAATGCTCGGGCGCCAACTGAACCAACGAAACATCAGCCAGTTACACATTTATAATACATACATCGCTTGTTGATTTTTAAGAAAATGTTGTACGAAACTTTTTTCTAACCAAAAACACATGTTGTTCAACCACGGGAGTGTTCAATTCTCTGATCTTGTGCTCCATTTCGCTCGTGATCAGACGACTTCCGTGCCCGACGTAGTGACACAGCCAATCGAGTATGTAGACCTGTGCATTGCGCGAGCAGCAAAGCATAATCACAAAAGATGCTTTACTGACACACTGCCTCCCGGAGGAGGAGAAAGCCCCACCTCATTCCCCCCCGCGCCCCCATGTATTTGATGTAAAACGAGTTGTGTGCGGTAAAACGGCCAAATTACAGGGTGTGTTTTAAGTTTCGGCGGGAAAATATGCTCCTTTTCTACTGTTAGGCCCATCACGCGCCCCTTTTCTAGTGTAGCCTGCCTGGCTGGCGTTGCTGTTCAGTCTGCATATAAGTCAAGGCCCAGCCCGTGCATATAAGTGAGAGACCCACCCTCGCCCCTCTTCCTATCATCCCCACCCAGGTAGCACGGATGTCTGCTGCGTGTAGAACTGCTGCGCACCCTACAAGGGTCCGTCTCGGAGCCGGCTAGACCTAGGTTGCCTGGATCCCCCTCTTCCGTTCATGTTTGCGATACCGCAACATTTATGAACACACCTTCATTCAGAACAGATAGTTAAGTTACAGTTAGAAAAGTTATAGGTAATGTTTTTTTGGCAATAACATTTATGAACTTTTCGTCTGAACATTTATGAACCCAGCTTCCTTCAGAACAGATAGTTAAGTTACAGTTACCTAAGTATAGTTAACGTTTTTTTACATATGACATTAATAAACTTTTCGTGTAAACATTTATGAACGCACCTTCATTCAGGACAGATAGTTCAGTTACCGTTAAACAATTTATAGTTAACGTTTTTTACATATAACATTAATAAACTTTTCGTGTGAACATTTATGACCCAGCTTCACTCATAACAAATAGCTAGGTTACAGTTACCTAAGTTAAAGTTAATTTTTTTGGCAGATAACATTTATGAACTTTTCGTGTGAACATTTATGAACCCAGCTTCATTCATAACAGATATTGGTCGCACAATGACTATATGAGAATCCATCCAAAATTTTTCCTGAATTGACAAGCCAGAAAATTCAAATTAACATTGCGCGCCAACGTGTAATCCCTATAAACTATGCAGTAAGCGAAATGTTTCAGCGATTAAAAACGTGGTTGACTGGCTGGTTTTTTTAATGAAAATGTTTTGTAAGAAATATAAATAGCGCAGTGGTTAAGCTTGGCTCATATTTGGAATCCTGAAGATCAAGGTGGTTTTGGGTGGATTCTCATATGGTCATTGTGCGACCAATAGCTAAGTTACAGTTACCTAAGTTAAAGTTAATGTTTTTTGGCAGGTAACATTTATGAACTTTTCGTGTGGACATTTACGAACGCACCTTCATTCAGGACAGATAGTTCAGTTACCGTTAGACCAGTCATAGTTAACGTTTTCTGGCAGACAACATAATTATGAACTTTTCGTGTAATTATTTATGAACACAGCTTCATTCAGAACAGATAGTTAAGTTACAGTTGGACGATTGGAGAGTTGTTTGGTTGAGTCAGTGGCTGCACTGGGAGTGTTGCCCGGCTGTGCTCGACGAGACCGAGTGCGGCGCGATCCTGTGGGAGTGTCTGGACGGGTGTGCTCCCACACGATCACAGCGCCAACTACCAATGAACCGCACGACGCAATTAGCATAAGCATACCAGCGTACAACACTTACTCGCATTGAAGCGGTGATCCTTACCGCGTTGTTTTCAGCGACCACGCTCTGCGTTTGCAGCGGGTCAAAAAGACCTAAAGCAAGAACGTGCGCAGCGTGTGCATCCATGTTGGACAACGGTAGGTTGCCCTTAGATCGGGGCAAGCAAAATGAACGAATGAGGAAGAGGAATATGATGACACAAAAACCTCAGTTGCCAGATAAATGTACCGCAATTTACGCATGCATTCATCAGTGCGTGCGCTCATAAAATTTGTTATTACACCAGCCCACCCACTGAGAACCTGGCTGTACCGCAGCCACAGTAACACATTAATGACCGGTGAAACTAACATTGGTGATTACCTTGCAGGCAACAAAGGACAAACGTCTAAGGCCAAGCCATGGCAATAAAAAAGCACATAAACATTTCTCAAACAGTTTGCGAATGCCATGTGGTGGTTCACTTTTGAAAGAAACTAATTTTAAACGTTTCGCAAACCGAAACACGAACTCAGGCAATGCCGTGTGGTGTGGTAATTCTGTAAGGAACGCTGTTGTTGGTAAATGTTGAATGTAAGTAAATACATAATTTCAAGTTTATAAATATTATCTACCAAGAAACATTAACTGTAACTTACCTACCTGTTCTGAATGTAGGTGCGTTCATAAATGTTTACACGAAAAGTTCATAAATGTTATATGTAAAAAAACGTTAACTATAAATTGTTTAACGGTAACTGAACCATCTGTCCTGAATGAAGGTGCGTTCATAAATGTTTACTCGAAAAGTTCATAAATATTATATGTAAAAAAACGTTAACTATAAATTGTTTAACGGTAACTGAACCATCTGTCCTGAATGAAGGTGCGTTCATAAATGTTTACTCGAAAAGTTCATAAATGTTATATGTAAAAAACGTTAACTATAAATTGTTTAACGGTAACTGTAACTTACCTACCTGTTCTGAATGAAGGTGCGTTCATAAATGTTCACACGCAAAGTTCATAAATAAAAAACGTTAACTGTAACTTAGGTAACTGTAACTTAACCATCTGTTATGAATGAAGCTGGGTTCATAAATGTATACAAGAAAAGTTCATAAAATTTGTCTGTCAGAAAACATTAACTATAGCTATAGTTTGTTATAGCTTTGCTAACTGTAACTTAGGGCGCCCTTAGTCATAGTGGAAAATGGAAATGGAAATGCAAAAAATAATCTATGTCCAAGTTTTCCATTTCCATTTCCAATATGACTAAGGGCATACTGGAAAATGGAAAATGGAAATGAAATAAAACATTTACTGCAGCAGCCATGTTTTGACATGTGACAAAAACATTTTCTGTTCCACTCAATTCTCGGCCGCTGATTGGTCAAATTTCACACTGAAAATGTTTTGTTTCATTTCCATTTTCCATTTCCAGTATGCCCTTAGTCATATTGGAAATGGAAATGGAAAACTTGGACATAGAATATTTTTTGCATTTCCATTTCCATTTTCCACTATGACTAAGGGCGCCCTTAACTATGTGTTCTGAATGAAGGTGTGTTCATAAATGTTGCGGTATCGTAAATATGAACGGAAGAGGGGGATCCAGGCAAGCTAGGTCTAGCCGGCTCCGAGACGGGCGCTTGTAGGATGCGCAGCAGTTCTACACGCAGCAGACATCCGTGCTACCTAGGTGGGGGTGATGGGAAGAAAGGCGCGAGTGGGTCTGTCACTTATATGCAGACTGAACAGCGGCGCCAGCCAGGCAGGCTACAGTAAAAAAAGGGGCGCGGGGTGCGCATACTTTTCCCGCCGAAAATTAAAACACACCCTGTAATTTGGCCGTTTTACCGCACACAACTCGTTTTACATCAAATACATGGTGGCGCGGGGGGGGGGGGGGGGGGGGGGGGGGGGGCGGGGGACGTGAGGTGCGAAATGGCCGGAGAAAAGAACAGCTGCGTATATATTCTTCCTTCTCTTCCCTCGGCGAAAGAGGAGCGTTTTGTATACGTCCAAGGGCAGAGTGCAAAACGAATTGGGTTGAGTCAGGAGTGAGAGAATTCATAAAAGAACAGACCACGATCCCCAGATTGATCATTGGATCGCTGGTCATCAACTCTCGAATCATTTGATTGTTTTCGTCCGGATGTCCGGCTCGTTCGTTGGTCACCACAAACAAAACTGCAAAATTGTTATACCCTTTTTTAATAGTTGATTTAGGAAATGTTTTATGGGCTGGTTTCTCGATTATAAAACATCAGTTTACCACTTGCTGTCTTCAAGACTTCCAACATGGTCTGCGTGTCGTGCACCACGTACGTATTGCTGTAGACGTGCCCGAACTGTAGCAGTGCCCGATGCACCAGTTTGCCAAGGTCATTGCTGTCGGCGTAGACGGGCGAACCGTAAAGCTCGCAGCAATCGAGCACCTTGATAAGGCAGGTCAGGCTAAGATCGCTTGATGGTCTAAAGAGTGCTATGAAACATCATCTAACCACCACAGCAGCGCGCGACCAGTGCTTTTCAGGGAGTGCATGACGCGATTCGACTTGTTTGACTGCCTGCAGCCAGAACATCCACGGCATTTGCGCATTGATGAACGGCAGGGTGCTGGTTTCGATAGACAGTGCGTCGGCTATGATGAAATGGTTGACCAGCAACTTATCGGTGATTGCGGCGAGAGAGCGCAGTGAGGCCAGACCTGAGTTTTGACTTTCGTTATTTATAATGTCAAATTCCGTAGTTATCATTCATGTCCCGAAAACATGTAGTGCCCACCGTCTCCGCACATGGGCCCCAATATAGCGGCCGGTCGTTGGGCGTTGAGTGTACCGACGTAGTTCTGCGCATGTCGAAGTGAATCGCTCTCGTGGCACGCCACGCCGTGCTCCAGGCTGCAGGAACATTCATTTGCAATACTTGAAGCATAAAGTTGATGATAATGACCACAAAACCCAAAATCAACCAACTTTATTTCGTTCACTCGATCTGGCATGCCCAATCCAATCAATAAATCCTCCAATAACTGCCTGGGTTTGGTCGAATTGCTGTCGTGAAAAGCAGCCAGATGCAGAATCGTGCTTTCGCTGCTATAGCTGACTGTGACGCTGTGAAACATCACAAACAGACAAGCCAACATGCTCATTTTGGACATCATTCAAGTTTGCGGCAACGGAACTTACATATCAAAAACAATGCTGCACATCTGTTGATGAAATTGACTTTCTGCATGGAGGAGCAGTTTGTTTTTTGTTTGACTTCGCGCTTTCATGGCAACGGAAGAATGAAGTTTGACAGGTTTCTTTATGCTGCCCCTTTGTACCTACATAGCTACCGTAGTTGGCAGGAAACCTTTGTCAAGCGTGGCAGTCAGTCGCGCCGACCAATGAAACAAAACAACAACTGATCTCAGAGAGCCAGTGGGATTAATTAAAAACATTGTCATGCGCATGCCCATGCAGTTTGCTGTCTTCATACTTCGCTTTATCTGCGGCTTGTTGTTGGCCTTTCTGGTATGTTTTGAGCCTTGGTCATGTTGTTTTATCCAATAAAAATAATTTAAATATATACATATTACGCAAAATCGAAATCTGAACAGATCAATAAATGTTGTCTCCCGACGTCCCGAGATTCGTCTGCCCGGAAACTCTCACTATCCCCGAATGGTTTACCCAAATTCACTTGAGCGCACGGGCTTTTATTAGAACCATTCAGTGGGTGATATTTTCGAAACGGTGTAAAGGTCAGTTGGGTGTCAAGGTCGGTGGAAAGCTCGGTCGACAGCTCAGTGTGATAGACCTCGGTGTAAACTTGAAACATTCCACGTTAATAACAGGCAATGTTTCACGTTTACACCGAGCTACGCCGACCGAGCTTTCGACCGAACTTTACACCGACCTTTACGTCCAACTGACCTTTACACCGTTTCGAAAATCCCACCCAATCACGCAACTACACAACAGGCACCCTAGGAAAAATTCAGCTCGAATCACATGCAATCAGGCACAATTGAAACATCATCTGTTCAACAGGTTCCTGTCAACAGGGATGTTGCGTTCGGTCAGCCAAACATCGGGCACTTCGCGACCACCGAATCTGCCGCGCAACATTTCCACCGAGTTTTCACCTCGGATTCGTTTCTCATATTCAATTAGTTGACGCCAGAATCCGTTATTTGGACTAACGATCGGCCGCGCTTGTCGACATAGTAGATAGGCTTGACGCAGCGGCATTGCTTGGTATTTGATCAGATAGGCCAGGCAGACGGTCGTGGATCTGGAATTTAGAGATGCTGTGTGCGTGGATTCGAACCTGATCAATGCAGGATGGTGGTCCGATGCGTTGCCATTGAGCCACAGGCGCGTATAGTCTCCAAGCAACAGCAGTGGGATCTATTGCTGTGAGTGAATAAGAACATACGCTGATGTGCTGTTATCATGCCCATTGATGGTGTGTTCTACACGACGATGCCCTCATCATGAGAGCACTTGCGTTTCCCTCTCACCACCAACAAAAACTGTAGTCAATTCGCCCATTTTTTTAAAAACGACCTTTTGTAAATATTTTGGAAAATACCTTGATATGCCAGCGGCACAGTGCACCAGCACCACCCCGTTTTTTCGTCTGTGCTCTTCAATTTTGTCGGCTGCCGGTTCGAGATGTGGCGCGATCCTCGCCCATTCTGAATCCTCCACAGGCACCCGAAAATAGTCGACTTCTCGATCACCTGAATTTGTCAACCAAGGATGTTTTCATTCGAGAGGTAAGAATCAGTGAATGGTTAGATTCAACAAGCCACCGATGGGCATGATAACAACAGACGACGTTCCACTTGATGAAATATTTTCCGTGTCGGTATGAAAAGCACAAAAACCCAAAAAAAACCAACCAACCCGAGATCTTCTGTCGATTCTGTGGAATGTTTGTCGCATCGACGACACACGTGACTTTGTATTTCTCAATATTCTGTGGCGTCACGGCGCCGTAGCCGCTCAACAGCAGATAGTCTTGGACCATGCTGATTTGGTTGAATACGGACGTGAACGACATTTGAAACGTTCGTCTGTCAGTGAAACATCTGGAAATTTTGCCTCATCTGGTGGCTCAAATGCTGCTTTTCGCAATGTTCTGATTGACCACGAGGTCGAGGATGAACTTCCCTGGATGAAACGTTTTCGAAAATCCGCATTTTATCTGCCAAATACCTTAACCAACGATATGTCTTGTATCAAACACGGAACTGTGAAATGGGTGAAATTTGAAACATCATGTGTCACCATTTAACGGTACTTACTTGAAAAAAAAATGCAATTTCATGCATTTGTAAGTCAAGCTTCTGAATAAGTCATAAACGTAGCAAAGAACACTTGTTCAAGACCAGAAAACAAAATTGCTGAACAGTTTTTTTTGCTCAAAACTACACCTGCTTGAACGACAAGTTTTTCAACCCACAAAATCTTCAACACCGGGCACCTAACCAATGCACAATGTTGATCTACACGTCACCCACCTTCAAATCTATAGTGTAAGCTGCTGCAACTGAAGGCCCGCACTTGGGTTTTGGGTAGAATGCTGAAAAACACGCGCTCGTTATTCGAAACACAATACGAGCAGAAAGATTTCTGTGGTTTGAAAGCAAGCTGGGCCGCATTTGGAAACGTTTTCGAATGTGCCAACGCGGTCTAAAATGAACAGCTGCTGTCTTCTATCGTGCGGAACACAATGTCCAAGTGAACCCAAGCTAAAGTTCGGGTCATAATTTATTGGAAACTGCAGGCGGGAAATCGTAAGTTTCTTTCCATGAAAATGACAATAAAAACTGCGACGCACAAGAGAATAAAAAATGTCATAAAACAAAGACATTAATACGACTAATGCATGCTATTCAGCGGTCTATACCCGAGCAAGAAGTGGCGAGTTTCAGCAAATTTATAAGGTTCCTTTACAGAATAAGAGCAATAATGTCCATTGGAAAGTGATGGTAAGTAAGCACAACATTATACGTACGACTCAAGAAAGACTTCGCCGGTCTCGAGAAAACAGAGAAATTACAGTATTTACAAGGTCTGCATAAGTTGATCATAACACACGGAAGACAAGTGCCCATGACAATGAGATCAAAGTTAATCCGATATCAATAGATTTCGATCTGGATCCCCGACCCGGACTTGAACGTCGTTCAACAATGTGCTCCGAACAGACAGATCTGCCTCGACAAACACACTCTTTGATGGGCAGTTTGTGTGCCGAGGGCAGAGTGCGACAGAAACCTTCGCTGAACTTCGCCTCGTTGACCGCAACGAACGTTTCGGCACAGCCGCGAATTGTCAGAGGCAGTTCTGCAGGATGGTGAAACATTATTTGGAAGAAGAGTTAATTTTTGCCAATGTGACTGTGATCAGCTGTGGTGCCGCCATCGTACCCTCTAGCCACAAATGGGCATGATAACAAGAGAGCTATGCCGCGAAGTTACATACATACCTACAGTGCTCTAATGTTTTGAAGGTCATGAATTTTCAGCTGAAAA
The DNA here is from genome assembly GCA_030248065.1 of Rhynchonema sp. JSB1_4. NCBI lineage: Eukaryota > Metazoa > Nematoda > Chromadorea > Monhysterida > Xyalidae > Rhynchonema > Rhynchonema sp. JSB1_4. Next base: position 27,189 of record JASAMV010004588.1, read on the forward strand.
TAACCAAAAACTAATCAGCACTTGATAAAAAGAATTTGCAGGAAAGGTAAAACACTAACGTCCGGTGAACGCTTTTCCGACCGTGATCGTGTAGCAGTAGTCGTGTCGACACGGTTGCCTCTGCACGGCCGATTTATTCAACATTCTGTCACATTCCGTGTAGACTGCTGTGTTCGGGTATTGGGCGAATCGTAAGTCCATTAATTGGTCCATCGCTTCCAAATGTTCGGCTTTGGCGTGCGCACGAGGACTGGCACAATGATAGCACCAATGTTGAGGGGCACCACTGTCCACTGGGGAGGACAACAGCGAGATACCTGCGAGGACAAAAGGGGTTTGAGGGTTGGACTTATCACGCAAACCAGGGCTTCATCAATGAACAACTATTGGAAGCGCAATTGAGAACCGAAACAAGCTAACCGATGAAAACAGTAATCGGATTACTTCTGCCGGCGAAAAGGTTTTCCATAATTTTTCGCTTTTCGTGAATGCACCACTCTTATTTGCAAGTTCAGAAAACTGTTCGGAGAGTGTTACAAGACCGAAAACATTGTTGGTTCGTGAGCAAGACTGGACGTATAAAAAAAACTGTGTTCAACGCGACACGGGAACAACCGTAATTTCAGCCAATCAATCAAGAATGGTTTACATTAGAAAATTGTTTATTCGTCGAAAAACCGCTCACTGATGGAAACTGTGATCTTCAGCTATAGTATGCAGCATACATAGGCACTCGAGCATGCTTGAAACAGGATCATGTTGCATGTACGGTGTTTCGCGGTACACGTTGGTGTGCTGCTTGTTGCGTGTAAGCTGTTGTTGTGTAAGCACAGGGGAAATCACTTTTTTGTCCGAAAAATCGAGCGTACAGGTACAGTGCTTAAATGTGGAAGAAGCACGCCTTGCCAGCGCTCTGCTTCTGCAACATAAGAACACCCCAAACAGGCATGGCTGCTGTTTGATTTTGCCCAAACCACACACAAACTCAGCATCCAACCTGATCCACCGCTATTCCTCGACGGTTGCTGGAATCCGGATCTGTACGGATTGTGCGGCTGTTGTCGCTGTCCTCCTACGCCGCCCGTGCTGATATCGCCTTTGGATAGAAGCATCTCGTCGTACATGGCGTAATCGTAGGGAGTCCTTGGTGTGGCAGGACGACCATTGTTATTGTTGTTGCCCAATGGCGGCGGCCTTGCGATCGGCTGGTTGCGAGCCTGCCAACCCCCGAACTGGGAGGAGGATTGTTGATGTGTGTTGCCGTTGCTGCCGCCTTGCACCCAAGGGGGAAGTCGCGTGTCCGCGTTCGGGTCGGACAGGACCGAACTGACCAGAAGGGATAGGGACAGAAGCTGGGAGTGGAGGTAGACAATCGGATTCAGGTTCATTGTCGACTATTGATTACGGTTGAATTTTGATGGAATTGATTAGTTTTTTTGAATGATGCAATCACATCTTGATGAGTAAGATCATTCGCTGATTCACCATGAGACGATTTCTGAACGATGATTTTTGGAGGTGAAACTAACAACATACAGAACAGCGCTCATGAAACCAAAACCGTACGGTTTGGCCAAAAGGGAAGCGTGTGTTCGTTTCCCAAGCTAAAAAGCGAAAACACACAAAAGGGAAAGCCCCAAGCAAGCAATGGCTTGGTTTTGGCTACATTTACATTTTGTTGTTCGTTTTGGCAACCGAAACACTCACTCTCATGCACCAACATAAAATCCAAAAATAAAAAAATTGCTAAAAATCTGCATTACTACCACACACTTGTATAGTCCTGAATGCAAAATGCGTGAGTGTGCGCGTCTGTTGTAAATGTACACGCGGTGCAATATAAATGCGGGGCGTGCATTGCAAACGTATAGTCCGTCCACCAGCTCATGCCGCTCCCCCCAAAAGCAACGTTGCAAACGAATCATCAAATTCAAAAAACAAGAAACAAAAAAAAAAAAAAAAATTTCTCGAGGCGGGGAGAACCACCCACAAACCACCACTACACACATACGCGCCGACCGCAGTGTATCGTATTTTGCTGTAAATGGAAGGTTTGGAACCGCAACCTTCCATTTGTAGCCCACTCTTACAAGATGTTGTCAAGAAGGGGTGCCAATGGGAAATCTAAATACAAAGGCACATGGCAAGGTTTACTTTATGTTACAAGATTACGGACGGTGCATGCAGGACTGCGTCGGGGGGTCTGTTTTTGGAAATCACAAGTGATCACCAATGTGCAATGCGTTCTGCTGTAAGGCGATGTTTACATACTGTTTTGTGTGCGGTCTCGAGGACACGAAGCTTGGTTTGCATTGGCAACGCTGGAAAGTCACTAAGTAGAACTGCAATCATTCTGGTTGCACTTGCTGAGTGTCTCATTCATTCTCATTTGGGTAACACTTGTTTGTGTGTGCTCCTTGTCACTGTGGAAACAGCCTGATAGGGATGATGAAAAAACATGCACCTGCACAATTCTGTGCTCAGAGGATGCCGAGAGTCAACGATCAAGCTTGCAGATAAGGAACTTTATGACAGAAAGAGTTCAGAGTTGTTTCATGTCAATCAGGCTTCTTTGAGTGAGAAAAGACATACAGGATCATCAACAGATAATGAAGATTTCATTGGTACAGGAGGAGATAAAGAGCACCGAAATAGTATAGCATAAATAATGCCCCACATTACACATTCATTGATTCCTTTTCGAGTTCTTTCACAAGTTGATGGTTTTCACCCAGTAGTGCAGTGAACATGCTCAATGCATTTCGATAGAGCGATGCGGCCCCATCTTTGTGGCCAGTCTCGGCCTGCAAATAAGGGCAGGCTATTGCGAAAAAAGAAATACTTTTCTAAAGTAACAAAAATGACATTTGAGTGGTGAAACATCACTCACGGTTTTCCGAGCGACGCGTAGATTCAAATTCGCGAGCGCCTCGGTGATTGGCTGTGGTTGGTGTGATTCGAGAAACAATATCTGATCATCCACCGAGCCCTGTTCCAGCAAGCGTGTGTGCGTTTGAATTTCGGCCACGTTCTCTGGCGTGGTGCACAAGACACAGGTGCATTCGTGGCCAAGTCGCGACACAAGCTGTGAATAGGGTATGGAAGAAAGCATTATTCACGTTGACCAGTATCACACTTGGAATCTGACCCGGTTGCCGTGGTTACATGGACCACTACTGATGTGATCGATCTGGTATTGATATTGTCGGACGAAAGCCGATGGGTAAATCCATAAACCCCGATAATCACATTTGAGACCGACACATGTGAAACATCAGCGAGTCAATCCGACCATTTTCGCGCGTTCCTCCTTCAACATCAACTGCGGTGGTTTCGGCCAATCAGCGTAGGTGAGACTCGGCCGTGATTGGCTGATGCCGTTCTGTTCATCGACCAATAAGCGTCGCACACGTAATGCCGTGTCTTTGGGCATCACCGCGTCGAGCGTGGCATCGGAGTCGAACTCGTGATACGCGTGACACGCGGGCAGACACGCGTGTGGCATCGTATAACTCGTGTATAGGTAGAAGGCGAGGCAGAGTGATGGCGCGGATACCTGTGCAGCAACGAAAGGGCTAGATATCCTCTATTTTCAGCGGTGCACCCGGTTTTCGTCAGTGTCAATGGCTACCAATGAACCAACGGGTTTCTTCGGGATCACTTTGAGCACTGTATGATCCTGACACGCGAGACGGTAGATACGACTTAGCTCCAGATCCTGGACTTTTTCGAACACTTCCGATTTGCCGAAGGTCATTTTGAACAGGAGTCGCGCCTGAAGATGAATAGTGCAAGTGAAAAAACGTTATGTCATGTAAACATCTCCCCAAGCGCTTATACAAAGCCGCAGATTTGAGTAAGAGCGGCGCATCAAAATCATCGGCCGAACCTCTTCATATTCCCTGGCCATCGCCGATTCCGGATCCATTGGATGCATTTGGAGCAACCGATGCCTCAAATCGATTGATTTGATCGATTTGATCGCATTCTGATCACCGCCTTCCGACTCCGATGTGCGAACGAAAGTGCTGGGACAGATTTTGGGGATATCGGCGGGGTCTGACAGGTGAACGGAAAGAATACGCACTGCAAGACGGAGAATGGGGTGGGATAGGACTTGCTGAAATTAGAAAAAGTGTGTTTTTATTCGATTTGCATTTTTGAAATTAAAGGGTGTATAACCTCAAGTCGATTGTTCTGCAGATCCCGGAACACGCCGCATTCAAAACAATGTCCACGTTTCCAGTCCAGTTCCTGACACTGGTTCGAACAGTACGCCAACACTTTGCATCGGGAACACTTGCCGGTTCTCTTGGTCGCTTGCACGCATCCGGCGCAAACCCTTCCGTCCAGCCAAGGGTCGCACAGCACCAGAGTCAGCGGGTCTTCCAGCCACAACAACGTGCTCATGGATGGTTTTGGAGAAAAAATAGACAATCTGGTCAGGCGCGGGACTTTTTTTCGGGAAAAAATTTGAAATTTGATTCCAAAGAGAATGGTTTGTGTCGGTTAGTTCCTTGTAAATTTTTTTTTGAGAACAGGCTTGTTGCTCAACAGGCGTTGAACTATACATTATGTTTTGCAAAGTTAGTTGAATACGGGGGAGACGAAACAGATGTAGACGAGTGCAGACAAACAGGTGCTGATGGCAGAGACAGAAAGCAATAGAATCAGAGCACGCAACTTGCTGTATTCCCGGATCAAATGACACCATAAGATTCGGTGCTTCACCAGCTGTTTTTTTGTGTTCAGCAAATATATGATGTTACGAAATGCAAGGAAGGTTGTGTAGGCACATAATGCCTACAGCATGTTAGTAGCCATTAAAGTATTCGAGTTGCTCATTGCCTTGCAGAGCACGAAGCACAAAATTGAAAGAAGCACAAAAACACTGAGCATCAAACGAGAAGCGATCGGATTTCTTGTGACACATGCATAAATCATAAATTATGTTGGGAAAATTTTGGCTCGAATAAAAAATTAAAAAAAATTTTTTTTGAAAGGTGGGGTTCGAATAAAAAATTTTTTTATTAACCACTGGGCACATCCAGTGCTTCTCAATGAGTATTGAATCAGAGCCAGGGTCAAATGACGCACACTCCACAGCAACAACAAACCAGTTTGCACAGGGGCGGTTAGAACCCAACGTGAATCATGACCGTGGTTGATACCATCATCATCACGCGTATATTTTTGCCTTTCAGGTCGACTTTAGTTTATTCGATAATAAAGTTTGATATGGGCACGCACCAACCAATTGATTCATCTCTAGAAGTACCAGATTCAGATCATTGGACACTCTCCTTAAAAGGAGACTTCGTGTGTGGAGGGGATACAATAATCTGTTTGCATCTGTCAAATCCGACATCGAGGGCAACAGTGGTCGGTCAACCTCCACGTGCCGGGAAGACTGATTATAAATAAAACGGATAAAGCTGATAAACCTGATAAACCCGACTCCCTTGCGCTGGGGGGAAGACTGATTACAAATAACCCGGATAAAGCTGATAAACCTGATAAAGCTGATAAACCCGACTCAGCTGCGCTGGGGGGAAGACTGATTACAAATAACCCGGATAAAGCTGATAAACCTGATAAACCCGACTCAGCTGCGCTGGGGGGAAGACTGATTACGGATTGAAAAATAAAACGGATAAACCCGAATCGGTTGTGGGACAGTTCGTTCCCAGCGATCTGGTCCGGATGCAACTGCTTTGGAATTGGAACGACCGCACGTAATGTTTCACGTCAATGATTATTACCTCGCTGTTTTACAGGCCTGCGATGTTTCATTTGGCTCAGGCTGGACGGAGCCTAAGCTTAAGCCAAAGCCAAGTGAAACATCACGGACACTACCAACTCGAGACTGTCAACGACGTGAAACATTAGTGCCCAACTACTATTTACTGCTGCAGTCAATTGGGGCCAGACCCCAACACCAGCTCGTGCTTCACGCCACACCGGCCATACGCGCGTTCCGCGTAATTCAGTCAGCGTAATCAGTCTTCCCCCCAGCAGCCCAACCCAGGAAGGCTGATTATATACACGCTACAGCATGCGTAATCAGCCTTCCTGAGATTGGGCCTTGGGGGAAGGCTGATTATGGCTTCGTTTAATTTGTAATCAGTCTTCCCCCCAGAGCCTCTGCAGGGTGTACTGATTACAATGGTAATCAGCCTTCCATCCACCAACCTCCAGGGCGGCCCGTGCTTTCCTCCACACAGAGATGGCCTTTTCAAAAAAGATTGAAAGAGAAATTTCTGCAATCTCTCTCTGCTGCAAAATGCAATGCATAATGCAAATGCAAAATCTGTCTGGGCTAGGCGTTTAGATTGTATTTTTGTTGGTTTACTCGTTTGCTGTCACCCTGTTCGAGAATATTTGCTTGCAGACATCAACTGAGGGACCCAAACGTCCTGGTCGCCGTCGCGGATAGCTTTCTTTCAACAGCTCACAAAATGGTCAGAAAATTCAAGTTTCATGAGCAGAAACTGTTAAAGAAAGTGGACTTCATTTCGTGGGAGGTCGATAACAATGTGCACGAAGCCCGTGTGATGCGGCAGTTTCATTTGAAGAAACGTGAAGAATATACGACGTTAGTGAATAACCAACCAAAGCATCCGGGTCGGGGCGGGGTGGGGTCCCCCCTCCCCCAGCCCCAATCCCCCGAATCCATCTATCTCGGTACCGGTAGGCGGTAGCCAGAGGTAGCAACAGTGTAGTTCCTGGGGGGGGGGGGGAGGGGGTCCCCCCTCGGGTACGTCTGTTCCCCCTCGATGGTACGCCTGCCCCCAGTGTAGTACTTGGTGAGGGTGTTGGTTGACGATAGATAGATTGGGTGGGACCCGAAATGTGTTGACGATAGATAGATGACCCAAGTCCGAAATCTGGGGGGGGGGGTCGACCCAAACTTGTTGACGATAGATAGATGGTGGGGGGTCGCCAAAAATCAAGGGATAGTATAGTGCATTAAGTAGGTAATAATGTGTAAATATTAATGAAAATGTGTATAGATGTATTAAATCCGCGCGTAGCGCGCGATTTTTGCCTATTTGTGGTGAAAAATACCGATGTTGAGCCATTTTGAGGCAAAAATGTCAATTTTGGGTTCGAAATGTGTTGACGATAGATAGATTGTTCCCAAAATTTGTTGACGATAGATAGATTTGCCCATATGTGTTGACGATAGATAGATGAAATCAAAAAGTGTTGACGATAGATAGATGAATTTGGGGGGGGGACGGGGATCCCCCACCCCACTCCCCCCCCAAGTACCACCCTGTCTGCCCCCACTGTTCCCCCTCCGGGTACGTCTGCTCCCCCAATTTCTACCTAAAATAGGCAAATTTTGGCCTAAAATAGGCATTTTTAGGCATAAAATGAGTGATTTTTAGGTCAATGTCGTCAAAAATCGCCAAAATACCCTTTTTATTGAGATTTTTTCCTAAAAGGGGCAAAAATGAGCCAAATTTTCGACCTCAAAAAATGACTTTTCTCCAAATTTGGGTCCTCCCCCCCCGCCCGGGTCCCTCCCCCACTTCCCCCCAGGTGGGTACGTCTGTTCCCCCTCCAAAAAAAGGGGGTACCGCCTGTTCCCCCTCCGGACCAGGAACTACACTGGGTAGCAATCGGGCCGGCTTTGGTACTGTACTGTTCACTTTGGGAAGTCCTTCGAATCTCCGGTCCGGTCCGTCCGAACCGAATCAAAAGCCCAAAATCGCGTCCCGGACCGAGCTCGAGCCGGCCCGATTGCGAAGCACACACAAGCACGGCAGCAGGGGTCGCAGTCGGGCCGGCCCGACCTCGGTAAAGCGTTCACAAGCTGTTATCAGTCCATGTGAGTGTTCCAAGCTCACACGCTGCTTGGTCACACTCACACTGGTCTTGCTGGGGGGCGGCGGAGGGAGTGGGCGTCCCCCCAATCCGGTATTTTTCACTCCCAATGGGCGAAAAAAATGCGCGCTACGCCCGAATTTAGCGTTTTAGAGCACATTTTCATCAATATTTAGATCTAAATTTTTTTGTTCCCTTCGCCTAGCTTGGCCGGTACGGTAGGTTGCCGCCACACATTTTTGGTTTTACGGAACAGTAGGTTGCCGCCCAGTGGTGTAGCTACCAAGGCGGGGCGGCAACCTACTCCGACTGTACCACCAAAAATGTGGGGCGGCAACCTACCTACTGTTGGCCATAGCAATTTTACCGTAATGTATTGTATTTCGGACGCCTGATGACTAGGGGAACTCAAAATTCGGGTTTTAAATTTCTTAATCCTCCATAAATAGCAGCCCACCATCAAGCCTTCCCACTTTCGCATTTCAGATACAACAAACTTTCGCGCATGGTACGTGATTTGGCGAAAAATATCGGCGAGCTTGATCAGCGCGATCCGTTCCGAAGCGAATGCACGAATCAATTGTTGCGCAAATTGTACGATATCGGACTGATACCGATGAAGAACAGTCTTGAACAATGCATGAGTGTCAGTGCATCCTCCTTTTGTCGGTGAGTTCGACAAGAACAAGTGCGCATGCGTTGATGTCTCGTTGCGTGTGCGCTGTCACGGACGAATGTTGTGCACGCCGGAATGTATGAAAGTGAAAAAAACAAACATGTGGCTATCCCTCGCTGTGGAAACGAAGTTAAACCCAATAATTATCTGGTGAAAAAATTTCCGTCGTGTCCTCTTTGTCACACTATTTACACTCATTTGTCACAACTTGCAGCCGTCGTTTGCCTGTTGTGATGAATCGATCGAAAATGGCCGAATCGGTGTCAGCAGGCAGCCAGTGGGTGGAACAGGGTCACGTCAGGGTCGGGCCAGAGTTGGTCACCGATCCGGCCTTTCTTGTCACCCGTAACATGGAGGATTACATCACCTGGACCAATGCATCGGCCATTAGAAAGCACATTCTCAATTATGCCGACGAACGGGATGATTTTGATTTGATGTCTTGATGATTTGGCATTGTTGTTTATTTTATTGTTCTGTTATTAGAGCATAAAAGATCTGTCTCGTATGGTTGTGCAATCGAATTTTCGCGTTTGTCAATGTTTGTTATCATTCGCACTGATAACCTCAATCGAGTCAGTGTGTATTGTGAGCCCATTTCATTATTCTCACTCCCAGACGTAAGATATCGCATGCCAATAGCTAATTGATCCTCGGGCCCAGATTCGAGTCACAATGACAGATGTTCCATCCACTTCACCCGAAATCAGTGCCGAGGTGTCCAGCGTCGCTGCAGAGCCACCGAAGGCGCCGTGGCCGAATAATAAGACCGGGTTGGCCACGGCGAACCGTTGTCTCGTATTTATGTTTAACTAGCATTTGGGAATTGTTGTTTTCAAAGTTGTTCTTGCTAACGGCATATCTGTGATCGCCATCTCAAATTCTGTGCCCAAAACATTTTGCTTGTGATTCCGTACAATATTGCCTTCAATATGCGCTTTTTTACATCACAGGTATGAGCTGGGTGAGATGATTGGTGTTGGCGCGACTGCGAACGTGTACTCGGCCATTTGTGTGCCGCGTGACAACGAACCGTGTGCCATCAAGTGCATCAATCTGGAGAAATGTCAGACGAGTATGGAGGAACTGTCGCATGAAATCCAGGTGCGTGTATCCGTCATATGTTTTCGCTCAAAGATTTCTACCAAAAAATAGAAGTGTGGTCCGATTTGAATCGAGAATTTCCGCGTCTTGACCACCACGGGTACCGCACCAGACAAAATTGTTGGTGAAAAGCGGATCTAATTTCGAACATTGTCTGGTTTTTTGCTGTCGTGCATTGCTTTTTCCAAATTGAACCTGAATATCAAAAATGTTCAACAATCCACTGTTCGCCAGGTGATGTCACAATGCTCGCACTCGAACGTCGTCAACTATTATACATCGTTCGTGGTTGGCGATGAATTGTGGGTGATCATGAAACTGTTGGCGTGCGGATCGATGTTGGACATTCTGAAACGAAAGATGAAATCCTGTGATTGCTCGCATGGTTGGTCATGAGTTGTTGTTGGGACCTTACTGATTCGGTTGTTTTGTTGCGGATCTGATAACGCTGCGGGGCCCGGTCCAAAGAAGCGGATTACCTTAACCTTCACACTAACACACTGGACACTAACGCTAACATAAACGCAAGGATTTTCTCTTTTGTGTTTATTTTTATGTCAACGTTTGTGTCAGTGTAAGTGTCAAGGTTAATTTTATCCGCTTCTGTGGACGGGGCCCCGATGTATCCCAGGTTATTGTAAGAATGACGGTCTCCCTTCTCTACAGTGAACCTCTACCGTGAATCGCTCTGTTTAGTGAACCATTAATCAGTGAATCAATGTAATGCTCCCCCAAGTGGTACTCCACATAAGGAATATTCTTGTTTGTGAACAAAGTAGTCGGACACCCGTTGTTCACTGTCACACAGGTGTCAGCAAACAGGATTATTTATTTCGCAGTCGAATGCATTCTCTTCTCCGTAGGTGTGCTCGACGAAACTGCGATCGCAACGGTACTAAAAGAAGTGCTCAAAGGACTCGAGTATTTCCACACAAACGGCCACATTCATCGTGATATCAAGGCCGGCAATATTTTATTGGCTCCCGATGGTATTTTGTTTTTTTTTATTGGAATTTCTCCGGGAAAACATTTTATTTGATGATTTCACAGGGACGGTACAAATCGCAGACTTTGGTGTCAGCGGGTGGCTGGCGTCGGCCCAGGGCGATCTTTCCAGACAGGTTTGCTTTCTGCATTATTGGATTTCAGTTTGCAGAATGTTGGAGTTTTCTGGATGTCTAGGGTTTTTGGTTTTGCGTCCTGTGCCACGTGTGTCTAGCGAATTGAAATGCGAATGTATCTTCAAAAAAGTTTCTGCCGAAACATTTCATCATACCAGCATATGTCAGTCTCTGTCTGAGCAAGACAAACGTTCCGAACACCACTGCGTTGAATGAAAGTAAAAGAAACGATTGCTTGTTTGGTCGTGCAGAAAGTGCGTCACACGTTCGTGGGCACGCCCTGTTGGATGGCGCCCGAAGTGATGGAGCAGGTGTCCGGCTACGACTTCAAGGCCGACATTTGGAGTTTCGGCATTTTGGCGATCGAGCTCGCTACCGGCACCGCGCCATATCACAAATTTCCTCCCATGAAGGTGCTCTTTTTTGATATTTTTTTCGAAAAAGTTTTTTCATGATCTTCTGGCAGTCACAAAATGTCGATAATTTATTTTCAGGTGCTCATGCTGACGCTGCAGAACGATCCGCCGACGATTGACAGCTCCGCCGAGAATAAGGACCAGTACAAGGCGTATGGGAAAACATTCAGGAAAATGATCGCTGACTGCCTTCAGGTGTTCAGCTTTATTTCACGTTAATTTGCTTTTCCCGCAGTGATGTTTTTGTGAAACATCAACAGCCGTTTTTTCTTTATCTTCAGAAAGACCCAACGAAACGGCCGACGGCTACCGAGTTGCTGAAGAATCAGTTCTTCAAGAAAGGCAAGGACAAGAAATGGTTGGTCGGCGCGTTGATCACGGATTTGGCCGGCACAATTGTTCGACCGAAATCGTCGTCGGTGCTGGAGACCGAGGGACAAGATGGACAGCAGTATAAACACGGTTCGTCGTTGGTGGAGGAGGTTATTTGGATGGAATAAATGTTGTTGGAACGGGTATTTTGTCATGATGATGTGGTACTCAAATGGTTACTTGGCCGCTGCGTTTTGACTTGATTTTGTGATGGTTAGCGTTTTATTTCGGATGCTGCACAGACAATGTGCCTGTGAAGATCGCTGTGCCTGTTTTTTTCACCCTGGCGTCTGCGAAACATTTGTGAGTCTGTCAACTGTTACCGTTAGAGATCTGGTGCCCGACACCCATCATGCGACATTTCAATGGTAGTAGCTGTTATCAGATTCGGACATCGATATTGTGTATTGCGTTGCAATTGCAGGCAGCTCTGGCAAGTTCCACAAACAGGACGGCCAATGGATATTCACTGAGTATGAGGAGGGAAGTGACGCTGAGCCGGACGATGGACAAGCAGGTAGGGTGCGCTTTCTTTTGTGTTTCGGCTGACATTTCGTTTGAGGGTTCAATGCCGAACAAATATTTGTTGTCCAATTTTGCAGCCAACACCGGTTCGATCCAGACATCAGCGGAGGGCGCAGCCACCGCGGCCACGACCGAGGGCGACACACGAGCAGCGGCAGCACCGTCGGCAGCCCTGAATCTGATTCTACGATTGCGGAATCACAAACGCGAACTGAACGATATCAAATTCGAGTTCACGCGGGGCGAAGACACGGTGGATGGGGTGGCGCAGGAGTTGGTCGCGGCTGGTTTGATGGACGGCAAGGACCTGGTGGTGATGGCCGCCAATCTCAGCAAGATCGTCGATCTGGCGGGCAGGGAGCCGACGAAGGCGTTGAGCACGACGTTCGGGCTGAATTCGGGACTGGCGCCGAATGAGGCACCCGATGAACGCAGTCTGATTGGATTCGCACAACTGTCACTCTCGCCGAACACGTAGGACCATGGGGCACTCGCTTGCTTGTGAGCTTGAGCTTGGCAGTTGATG
>JASAMV010004589.1:0-32910 GCA_030248065.1 Rhynchonema sp. JSB1_4
TATCTTAATTGCGTCAATCGACGAGTTAAGCTGAATTAAGGGCCATTTTGTCGGTGCTTAACTGTTCTTATCGTATATACTTATAACACGTTAAGTATTCTTAATTCCGTTAAATGTTCTTAATCCAGCTTGACTCGTCGTTTGACATAATTAAGAATCATTCATTTGTTGGTCCTGTGGCGACAAGGGAATGCTTGCCACGGAGCGAATTAATGTTGCTAGAATGAAATGGAATCGGCTTGCTTTATTTGCATTACCTGGAATCGGCATGTTTGCTTGCAATGCCTGGAATCGGCTTGATTATTTTGTATTACCTGGAATCGGCACGTTTGATTGCAATGCCTGGAATCGGCTGGCTTTATTTGCATTACTTGAAATCGGTGTGCTTTCCCCCAAAGTCTGAAATCGGCTTGCTGTTATTTGCATCACCTGGAATCGGTGTGCTTGCCTGCAGAGCCTGGAATCGGCTTGCTCTATTCACCGCACCAGAATTCAGTGTGCGATTTTATGTTGTATAGTTATTGGTGGCAGCTGCTGTTGGTGTTGTATTTCGCACTAATTCAGTTGAATTGGTATTATCAGGAGCTAGGAATTGGCCCTGAGTTAACTGCCTGGAGCTGCCACCGGAACAGAACCTTGACCGACCTGTCCATCGCTTCGCTTTCTTTGCACGTCTTCGAAATCGTTCGTTTGATAGACCAAAGGAACGCTGTTTGACTTCACATTGCGATGCGGAACGCACATTGACCGTGGTTGCATGTCCTGGCACGGAGTGCGGGTGTAATAGCAAAGCTGGAATACCAGAGAATGTGTAGGGTCCTTGAAACACTTGCACAGGGTACATGAAGCAAAACGGTATCATGTAGAACGTCCATGAAATCAATGAATTTGAGAACAACGCAGTAACCGATGATGAGCAAAAGGTCATGGGCGTATAACGATAATAGCCAGTCATTGTCATAACACACGTTTGGGTACGTAAGTGTGTGTAGTGCCAAGGTATTGTACACCAGTATCAAACACACAGTGAGGGTGCGTGCTGCACTGCTGGTGCGCACAGAAAGCAAGTATTTTTTCTCCCCACACCGGGTGCAGCCCGTGCCTTGCTCGTGTGTTGTAGCGGCACTGCTCGGCTCGTGCTCCTGTGTTGAGAGGTGCCCGCTCGTTTGACTGCCTGTCCACAATGGCGTGAGCAGCACACCGCACGCGGCACAAGTTGAATTTGAATTTTATTAATTTTAGAACGAAATCGTTGATGGATTGAGTAGTAATGGTAGTGATATACGTTCGCGTCACTTTTTCATTTTTTGAACCATGAGCCAAAGGCACACACACAGCTGACTGCAGCTGGATATTAAAACACCATATTTCTCTTTCCAGATTTCAAAACGTGCGTCACTTTTGCCTTGCGTCACTATGGAACGCTCAATATACGTGCTTGCGTTTGTTGCCCAACTTGCATGTGCAATTGTGGTTGTTGTTGTGCTCATGACTGGATTGCGCCACTGCGACAAAAACGTTTTGGATTTTGAACGTTATGCAGACAAAAACTTTTGTGCACGATTGTTATTAGATTTCTCGGCTTCATTTTGCGATCGTTATGCCGAAAACACAAGTTTTGTAATTGTGCAAAATTTTACCGAAAATTCCATGCTTATAACTGTATTTTGAACATTATCATGACTGGATAATAACGTGTGATGAGCTGTAGTGTGAATAAACCGGCAGTAAAAACCACAGGTCAAAAAGCAGGTTGGAACATGAATAAACCGGAGATAGCTCACATCAGAACAAACAGGTAGCAAAAGTGCACAAATCAGGTAAATTAAGAGAGAACCGGCACAAAACCACGCAGCTCACCAGGGGAAAACGCACAAAAAATCAGGTAGATAAGTGCTGTAAAATCTCGCAAGTCACTGGGAGGTGTCAGACTACAATATAAACGCTGGTCGTTAGCTGAAAAGACCACATTTACATGTGAAATATGTACATATGTACATACTGCGATCATGACACAAAAGGTTATCCAAGTGGTGTTAATGCCATTGGAGTCGCAAACCGGCGAGGCCCATCCCACCCATGAAACATCACCGCGATCACCGATCCAGCGTGTAGCAAGAAGTTTGGAGGCACGTCTGAATACGAAACAGTCAAAGTAAGATACGTGAAGGAACGATACATCTGTCTACTGATAGATTATACAGTTTGACTAAAAACAATAATGGTTGGATTTTTAAGGCAAAGCAAGCGACAAAAGCAGGCAACGCAACAATGTGCGTACTTTTAAATGAACAGGCCACTGATTCCCATTTGCCCCACACTCCCTGAGTTTCAAAGGCAGGAGCATGCTTGAAGTTGAAGTCAAATCGGATAGCCTCCATTGTCGAAGGCCTCAAAACATAATTGTCATTCACCACGAGACCTCGTTGCCACTGAGAAGTGTCGTCAACGCGACATAAAATCACGTCACCGATTGACGGCTAAAAAAGCATAAAGGAAAAACATTTTAGTCGACCAGAAACGTAGTAAGACAGCGGACAAAAATCAAAGATAACTATAAATAGAGCATACATGTACATACCTCATATAATTTGCCTGTTTTCACATCTCGCTCGCTTTCCAAACGATGACCTCGAACACCAGCTCTATGCAGCGTATTGGTGTGAAATGCGTAGCGATCTTCGAACTGCAACGGGCAGACAACTGCATACTCGGGCGACTCTACGTGCAGCACATGAAATACAGTATGAAAATTATTAAGATATGGAGATAATATGTAGTGTCCGACAATAGAGACTGTGAAACTGATAATGATGAAAACAAAAGTACAACATAAAAAACCAACTTTGCACGTGAAAATGTCACCGTCATTGATCGACACAGTCAGTGCACGCAATGCATCACATGATGATTGTGACAATAAAAGGCTCATAATTATCTGAGTCCGATATAGTACAGTTGAGCGGGAGATAAGTACGGGAAACATGTCGAAAACAATTCTTTTGTGTACGCAAAACCATGAACAGTGGTCATGTGCACGATCTTTTCCCAGTTCGAAATACACAATGTGTTTGGTTCGAAATTGACACACAATTGACAAAATGGATTGAACTCGATGAGGGCTTGAACACCCAAGAGTGCTTGCAAAGTGTACACACAGTATATAAGATCCCAAACGCGATCGGTCAAGACGCCTTGATAGAAATCTTTGAGGATCTGAAAGTGTGTGTTCTTCACATGTGTAAAGGAAACAATAGCTCGAGATTTAATGTAAAAATGCATCGTTTGACGACCGACATTATCTGAAACTATAAAACAATTGTGAACCACAGTAAGATATGCATATAAGTTCGAAATAGACCCATGATTCTGACCATAGGGCCGAATGAGAAACCGATGAGATTAAATCCAGACAAGTGTCTACAAAGTTAATTTTTATCGAACGCGCTGGTGACTAACAAAAATGCCGTAGCTAAATGATCAAAACAACCCAAAAAGTTGTAACCAAATACACAATTATTTACCCTGAAAAGATACAGAAATTAGAACAAAAAGAATCACTGTACATTACAGGACAAATAAAAACACCGAGTATGATGCAACGCCCAAAAACGTAACCAGGACTAGAGGCCTAACTATATTGGACAATACTGGAACAAAGCCGTGGATATCTGTGGCCAGCCAAAACTTGTGTATAAGCTGCTTTACCATGGAAATATGTTTGATAATGCGCATAAAACATTCAGGATAATTATGAAGACGAAGACAGACAACGGGACAAAACTGACTGTCTGTGCATACAGGGCCACTGCGCATATACATATGCGAAGTAGTCACAAGGCGGATGACAAATCAATGAGATGTCTTAATCTGAGGCCCCTGAGTCATATGCATCGGGACTGAAAGCATGAAATTGCATGAGACGCCATCGGCCTGCATCCCTGCTGCAATCCTCCATTTTGCACTCACAATTTACTTCCAATGCATCAGTGCAGCACACGTCCGACAACATTTCGGCAGCAACCTTGGGCGATTCCTCTTGCAGCGATTTCCAGCTCTGTGAAACACACATACTTATTTCGCTGTATGGAGAAGCAACGCATGTAAAATTACCTAAGAACTGTCGCAAAATAAAGAAATTCATTGACCTTTTGCATAGAAACCAAACCACAAACCTGCGTTTCCAAAATTGATCGTCGCTGCGCCTTGAAATACTGCACACATTTGTCGTACAGTTTCGACATTCCAACATCCTTTGCAAACGGCATCAGGGTCAAAACACTTTGATCAGACAGGTTTTGATCAACGAAGTATGCCTCCAACGCCGTGATCAGGTCAGCACAGATGTATCTGCGAAACATATAAACGTTCTAAATGATGACTAAAAATTCAACGAACCTTAAACGAATGATTTTGTATTTTAAAAACCCAAAAAACATAAAATAACTAACTGGTCAGCTAAATGACCCAGCTGCAACGCCTCCTCAATACTGTTCACAGACAGCTGTCGAGTGTAAAAGAAATGCAGCATTTTCTTGACAGACGATGCTGAAGCGTTCATCATAGTCATCTGAATAACAAAATGTAAAAGAATGGACGTGAAAGTGATCAATGTTTCATTCACCGCCATTTCGATCGGCAGATGCAAGTGTACTGGTGTCATGTGGATGAGCTTGGTAGAAAACACGTTAAATAGATCGGTGACTGGTTCTGAGCTGAAACGACACCTACATATCACAAAGCGTGCCCACGAGGCTAAACTGCTGCGTGTGTATGTGTGCTGTGATGTGACCTAAACTGTGTGATGTTTCAAATAAAATTGTCGTTCACCTTTCCATCTCTGACCTCCGCGAAATTCGAATGATCATCCAGCATTTGTCGCATCACGTCACTGTTCGCCGCGAGCATCATTTTGTGGCATTTGATTTGAACTTCCTCTTCCTGATCAATCGTCCTGATTTCGAAATCAGCGTAGTTGGCGGAGACCAGACACGTCAACATCAACGCTGCTGAATTGAATGTTGATTTAGTTATTTCAGTGTCACTACTGAGTTTTTTAAATTACAAATAACGATAACCATACGTACACAATTTCGTGATGTCCTTTGTCACCATCGATTGAATCGTTTGCACATGCGGACGTGATGTCAAACCAATTTCACCGCACACGAACAGGGACTCAACATCACCGATTTCGTGCTGCAACACAGGGCTGACACTTCAAATCTTTGAAGCTGGATGTGAAACGTGTTCTTGGGGGGAAAATTGCCTAAGGCGTTCGCACTGACGAGCCCTGGCACCTCGGTCTGTCTGCGAAAGCAGGGCTAAAGTGAGACCGACATAACTGCACTCAGTACGTTACACTGCAGACTCTATTTATAGCGAACCTTCTGAGCTATTCACATGCACACTGGAGATGCATGCGAACATAAAAAGGTGATCATAAAATCAATTCTGCGCTGCTCTGAGCACTTTCGCATGCCTGTAAAATCAGCTCGAAACACACCAGAATCTCAGCCACACCACCGAGTCTGAAGAAATAGTCCAGCTGACGATTGAATTTTGCCGGTCCATACCACTGTTCGAAATACCGTTTGACGCCTTTCTCGGCCCATAGGTACACAACGGCCAGCTCGGACACAGGTCCTAAAAACAGAAGTCGAAATAAATTATGAGAATGAGTGCCGCACCAAGAATCTTATCAGGAATGTGTCAGGCGGATACCAGACCAAAAACGCACGCCAGCTGATTTTTTATGCTTTTTTGTTTTGCAAATATCGTAACGTCATCAGAATCAGCGCATTGATGTAGAGCCACCAGGTCACTGTACTCTCATGAGCTCACAATGCGATGCGTGAACCAGAACATCGTCAGTGCAATTGGCACCAGATGCTCACATGCAAGAACCATCTTCGTATTACAGGACAAACTAAAATACGGAACGCTGGCGCACCATCTGTCAACCGCAGGTTCATTCCGAGATCCAGATCGGATTGGCCCTCCTGTTGAGTGAACTTCGCGGCAACACTCCATGTGTGCTGATCATCGGACAACTGACTAAAAAGTACAACATTTATTGTTAAAACTCACTGTAAATATGTAAGCTGCGCTTTACAAATGACAAATACAAATCTGCAGATAATGAAAAAGTCATGTAGACAAATAGTAAAAACAAACAATTAAACCAACACGTCTGGATGTAAGCATCCCTTTACTTTCTTCGTATACTTGGCATTCATGACGTCCAATTTCTGGAGGGCCATCGAAAAGTGCATTGACTTTAACGGTCTTTTTACACGGACGTGAATGTTGGCAGAAATTTTACCGCCTTTTAGAATATCATTGCAGACTTTAGGATCCTTCGCCGGTGACACGGTCATATTGAACACAGAGGCGGTCAGAGACTTGTCGAGCCTGCTATAAATGAAATGCGAAATGTTGAAACAAGGAAAGAATAGGCTATGGTTCATCTAAACCCCGCCCCCCTTTCTTTGTGTTATGAACAGGTGAAACAACTCTGGACACGCTCAGCCGCAAAAATTTGGGTTACTGTAACAACTGCAACAAGTGTTAAACAGGTACACTGTATTTAAACCCCATTCACATTTCAGTTTGTCAGTACACGCGCTGGGAGCGCAAACAAAAAAAATTTGCAAGGATGAACACAAATGCTAGTCATGTTTTCGCGCAAGCTAGTATCTGCGCAAAAATATTCAACAATATTTATATGCTGGACGACAAATTGGCACTGCGAAGAGTGAATCGCATGTTTTGCCACATAATAGATGCGCCGTGTTCTTGGGACCATATCAACACGATCACAGTGAGCAGAGCCGATCACGACGGATCGCTTGTGCAGATCAGCACAAATGGACAATATCTTGTTGTTGGAGCCTTAAAGGTTTGAAAGCATAAATGCTGTCAACGATTGGCATAGGTATTTTTGCCGCGATTGCTGAACGTTTAAAAAGGGTAAAAAACCCTAGCTTAACGCGAAGGTAAATAACACACCTCATGTCATATTAACTTGAACCCGAGACCCTGCTCTCCTTTTTGGCCTCTTGTGGTGACCAACTCTGAAAACAACAACTATTTAGGGCGCAAGCAATCGACCGATCAGACGTGCAGTGGAGCGAAATGTGCCGGCTATGCTTCAAAAGTACATTGATTTAATGCGGAGCATCAACAAAATACAATTTGATCGAGTTGAGCTGCATAACGACCGAGATGACACAATTATTTTGGACATTGTGATGAACAACGCGCGCAAATTTGAAAACTTATCCGAGATTCAAGTTCAAATCCAAGGAAACGGACAACAAACAACCGAGAAAAAGCTCAAGTTCTTGCTCAGCACAGAAGCAAAACTGAACTTGGTGGCAGAAGGACTTCCATGGTCGAACCTGACTGAATTTGCGCCAAAAATCAGCAGTTACATGCACATGGGACGCATTGGTGCGTTAGCAGTGGACGTGATGCAACACTCATCCTTTGTTTGTTTGGAAACTTTCTCTTGTCACGTATTTGAATTGAGACAGATTGAGAGAATGATATCAGCTGGCATGCGGCGTATTAAGGAAGTTTGCATTTCAGTGCCAGAGACAAGTCCAGACATTTTACATTTTATGCAGGTTTGCACAGAAAACTGGGCGGCTTTAAAATCTGTTCATGTTCATTTCCAAAATCTAAATGTGCAACATAGTAATGGGGGCGCGTTTTTGACTGAGCTGGCAAAATGTATAGCCAATGCACCAAAATTACAGTATGTGCGCATGTCAGCCGTAGCTCGCGCAGTGCTAGGCATTGACCCCCAGGAATGTTTGGACATCATGAAATATTTGACGGCAAAAGAAAGCAATAAGTACATGGATTTGGTTTTATGCAAGTTCACCATTGAAATGAAAGATGGGCAGACCATGCGATCTGTGCACGCAAAATATAGAATGTATGAAGCGTTGAGCAAATATTTTCACAGTGTGAATTTTGTGGATCGAATGGCGCTGAGAGCAGGACAGTTATTTTGTATATTGGCTCAACGCGCACCCTTTCAAGTTCAGTCGGAGGTACGTATTTATTCAGAGGATGTGTTCTCACAATAAATTGTTCATTTCATGATCGCTCTCTATGTTCTCATACATGCGGCGTTTCTTCACAATCGTGTAACCAAGCGCGGCAACACCAGCAAGCACCACAGTAGATAGCAGCACAATACAGATTACGGTAGCTATGGGCTGAGATGTCGACCTTGCCGGTGGGGCTGCTGAAAATGATTGTTTACTATTCACATAGAAGTACAGAGCAAATAAGCCACAATGAAGATCTTATCATGCGGTTGTATCTGAACAGTGGTGTTATGGCATATCTAAGGAGAAATTTGCCTTGACAATTATGTTTCACTGCTTTTCTATGAGCAATTAGACATTTTGATAGTCTTTTTGACCAAACACGTTTTATACTTCGCCATTTTCTTAAAATATGATTTTCTAGACCGTAAGTGGTGGTTTAGGGACAAAGTCTTAGATATAAACGCTCTGATGTCCAGATACAAAATGTACCAACCACACAATTCTCTGCCGTGTAGCTTGATTGGCGTGATATTTTGCTTGAGACACGGACATTTTTCGAATAGAAATTGTTCGATTTTAGGGAATATTTTTTTCACCCATGTCACATGAATTGAAATATTGCAATTATAACTGAAATCAATCGTTTTGATGCTGTTGTTCGGTTCGTACGATGCTTTATCGGGAAAGGAATGCAAATCCAGCCCACAGACCAATACGTCCGAATGTACGCGACAATCGTAGTAAGACTCACGGCACCGAGCGGACGCAATAACAACCAAGAGTATCAATTTAAGTAGCCCAATCATGGAGTTGACGGTGCTTGATGCTATAATGCGTGGGGAGTTTGGATTACGGTATCGAGGATTTTTACAAAAGTTCGACAGCTCCAGAATATTACAACCAGGAATTTTTCTATTAGTTGAGCAAAAAGGAGCGATACACCACTATACAGCCCTGGTTATCGAAGAAACAGAAACGTTTTACGTAAATTCGCTTTGCGAGCGACCTTCTCGTGAAATTCAAAAGTTGTTGCACCGGCACGGAATCACGACTGTCAAACAGCTGAACAGGCCAGTTCAAACAAGCAGCTCCAGTTTGTGTGGATGTTTTGTCTTGTACATACTAAAAAACATTGATAAGCCGCTGAAGATTCTGTTCAAACCAACCGAAAACCTGGCAGATTACGAAATTCAAATGTAAGAGAGCATATTTTATTTAGTTTCAACGCGCAACAAAAGAAACTTTTCACACTTATTTTGCAGATATCTTTGGTTTTTAAATCGGTACGGAAAAGGAACAGCGAGACAAGTCAAACTTTATGGAACATTCAAGGCAAATGGAATTTGGAACACGCGTTCTTTTAAAAACTTAATTTGTGACTGCGAAATAACAAATAACAAGCATGTATAGTTTTCATTTGGGAGTGGCTCTATTTGGAACTGTAAATGCAACTGATCACCAGTGGCTAACTGGTTAATCGTGTAATTATTGCTCAGTGCCAATTCGCTCAAATTAAAACACAAATAAAAACTGTTGTATAAAAACGCATCGTAGTCCAAATAGGAAAATGGCGATTTCAACGAATTAGATACAAATTCAGACAAAGCAACATACTCCTTTAAGACGCTTAGCGGAAACGCTGGGTCTAATTGAGGTGTGAAATCTGGAACTTGAAGGCTGCCGTACTGTAAAGAGGCACGTTTAATTGACGGCGGCTCAAAATAAAAACAAGATTTGGTATAATCACCTACGTAATGTGTTTGCTTTAGAAAAGTACATACAATAGCCAGTGGATAGTGCTGAATGTTTAAACTTACATTAAGTAAAGATGACCCACGCGGGATTTCATAAGGCCCAAGCATGCTAATTCTCTTATAATCCATTGGAAGATAGCCTTTTGCTGATAATGTTTCAAAACAGGACCGAGTGTAGTCGTCGGACATATAAAACTTTTTCGCGATTAAAGTTATCGACTCAATCACGAACTTAAAATTAGATTCAGATTTGGAGTGCAATCGAAGTGCATCTCTGGCATGGAAAAATGTTACATTCACAGAAATATTTGGAAAAATCAGTTTGTTCACTGAACTGAAGTCTAAGATCAGTGGATAATAAGTCTCCACAGATTTAGACGTTTTGTATAACTCATAACGCGCTTTAAAGCCAAGGTTCTTTTTTTCGTCTGGAGATGCCTCACCGATCGTATCGGGCATATGCAAACATGGTCGTTTGGCAGAGTTTTGAGCTCCCTTTGAGCTGCAGGCATTTAGCAGAAACGAAGCCTTGTAATTGTATAGTGCATTTGCATTTTCAATGAGCGTGTCCCCTAATTTGAGTGAAACATCGCTGAATACGGTCAACGGAGCGTCAGAGCATGGACAAACAATATCTGCAAGAAAGGTTAGCATGACAAATAAAGTGAGGTTGCAATAGTGCACCAAACCACTGACTGACGTCAATGACCAACACACCTGCTGCCTGAAGGTTTGTGCCATCTTCTCGCACTATTTTAGACCTCATGAACACGTAAAACTGCGGATCTAAGAACGCAGTTCCAGAATTGAATGAGAAGTTTATTATACCGCTGTTTGGCTGCAAAATTAAAAAAAACCAGTGAGATGCAAGTTGCAAAGTGGAAGCCCAAAAACCACAAACTTGAAAAATGTTCGGTTGGACGGTTAGTTGCTCGGTTTTGATAACATCACTGACCACCGGCAACTTGCTGAACAGATCCAGGGTTTTTGGTATAAGAGTCATTTTAACGGCGTTTTTTGTGAACGTTTTTTCGTTTTCGGTGAATGCGCTTTGTTTTTCCCCTTTTTATGACGCGACGCCTTGTTTTGCGCGTTGTGGTTGTGCGCTTTCTCTTTTGACGGCGCTTTCTTGTCACAGGCTTGCTAATTTGCTTAATCACTTCTATTTGACCTTGTTCTGCCTGGCCTATCATGGAATCTGGCAGTTTTTGAGGAGTTTGATCTATGTTCTCCACAGAAGTATGTAGCCAAGATGCTGGGTGTAAAAACGTATTTTGACTGTTTTGGTTACTCCCAAAACCACCGTCTGTTGCGAAATCTGGATTCATCATTCATTTTTTAATTGAACCGCACAGCAAAAAAACAAAATCTAAGAATGACAAGAAAACTCAAGAGCAAACATTATAACACCAACATCGTTTGAACACCATTCAATGACGTCATTATTCTCGTTATATATTGAGATTTCAATTTGAGAATGACTGCCACATATAACGTCAACCAAACAAGGACTGGCAAATTCATACAAAAATTTGGACTTTGTGGAAATTAAATCAGTAAATGTTTTACTGCTATTGGCTCTAGTGTCTAAATTGATGGGTACCATTGCTAAAACCTGCTCACGGCTAGCATTAACTCTAGATGGTGCACATAAGTTGCATCGAACACTAAAATATTCATTATACAAGAACAAACTGACTGAGCTTCTGCTCTGAAGTACTTTGGTATTGTCTGCAATTGAAACAACCGAACTTGGAAAATCAAGCTTGGCTGTTAATTTAGGACTAATTAAGACGTTGTAGTCGGTTCCGGTAGGTAAAAACTTGACATTCATTGTGCGTTTTTCACTGTTGTAAGTTGCTGATACGCTCGGTCGTTCTGAGCCCGCAATGTGCAAAAACTCAGGTGAGTTGAAAAACGAATTAAGATTGTCACGAAGTTGACCTTCGTTGTAAGTGTATGAAACATCAGTCAGGTCAAACTTGTGAGATCCGTTTTGACTGCTGACCACAATAAAGCATTTGTCCATAATATTTATGCAATTAGGAATAGACATTGCTCGCAAGGCAATTTTATAGCCATGTAGGTTGGAAAATCCCAGCAAATCGTCCATTGAACCATGCAACTTGCACACATATTGTGCTATACCGGGCACATGGGTAACAAGTTTATTTGAAGTCAGAAAAACGTAAAAATTATTAGACTCCATTTTGAGGGACTACGGTTAAAAAACTTTCGGGGGAACTATCCCTTAATCGGCGTATGCTGTCAAGAGCACGAATGTAGTAACTGACTTGTGGTTCACTTGGCACTATGCCAACTATCTTATATACCCTGTCATGGTAGCTTGGTTCTGATATTTTTCGGAACTTTGGGTCTTTATAACTAATTCTTAAATACACCAGGTCATTCAGTTTAAACTTTGGCCCTGTGATTCCTCCGTATCGCGCCTCTTTTTCCCATCTCGTTTCTCTTATTTTCTGCAGAACCGCTCCGACATTTTGCGGAACGATAGCTTCAGCGGGGGTGTGTTTGTGTACTGAACTTTTCATGTGATTAAGCACATGTACAGCTCTTTTTAGTAGTGTTGGTGCCAAAAGCTTCTTGTTTTGCCTTCTGATTCGAGCCATGATCAGTCTGAGCGACTTTATTGTTCGCTCTGCTTCTGCTGATTTGTTTTTGCTGAAAGAAGGCGCATGAATAAACTCAAAATTTTTTTTCTCCGCAATATCACTTATTTTCGACATTTCCGTGCCATAATCTGCAATAACGTTACGTACTGGCCAGGTCTGTTCAAAGTCATCCAGGAATTTTAAAAATGCCTTCACACATGCCGTACTATTAATTTTACGGAGTGGGTAGGCATAAACATAAGATGAAAATACGTCCACAATAACGAATGCACCTTTAAAATTCAGGGCATTTTTTTATCTTAGTTCCAAAGTGCAGCGTGTCAACGGCTATCAGCTGGCCTGGTCTAGACGTCATGTAATATCGGTCGGATAAGTACGGTGGAATTTTGCTTGATGGCTGCATGTGCTCCACATAGGACATTTGAGACTTTAAAAAATTTGAAACTTGACGTCGCGTGATGTTTTCATCTATTTTTTTTGCGCGATTGTATAATATCTCTGGTCGTACAAAACCAGAGCCGCTTTCGTAGTCAAGCCATAGTTTCTTTAGCAGATCGGTTGTCGCCATTTTATCAAAAGTTTTGCTCACACGTTTGACATACTGTAACAATGATTTTAGTTTGACTGTTAGAAGCATCAGGGTTACGTCGAATAACAAATACGCGTCTAACACATTCATCGCAAAGCCTTAAACTGCATTTGAAACTCAGCTTTCCACACCTTCGTTTGGATTTCTTCTTTGCATGGTTCAGGTCACGATGATATTTCAAGTCCTTCAAATCTTCAAAGTATGTCAGATCACAATGCGGACAGCCATACGCACCCTGTATCTGTGCCTGCGCCATAAGACCTGAAACAATGCAGACCAGCCAGCTGTAAACTATGAGCAGTCAAACGCAACGCATTATTTGAATTCTGGAAAACGAAAAAAGTCAAAAGTATGAATATCGCTATTTATTTGATTGGGTTTCTGGCGCTGTGCCACGGCGCAAACATTCCCGTGAAAAATCGAATTCCTATAAACTGCGAAATGCACCGAATGTCTCGTCGATTGACATGCGACGATTTACCGCGATTTGTACCAAAAGCGTTTGTTTTTACGTCTTTTTAAACTTACGATATGCAAGGGACCGTATCATACCTTATTTCAGGTTTCTGAATGAATTCGCAATTCGAAACTGTGTGCTGAAACAGAATTGGCAATCCTTTCGCGATGAGCTTCTAAAGCAAAATCCTCTGGTGGAAACGACCGTGAATGAATGTTTTGAGGTACGATTGTTGTTTTTATAGTCTAGTTTAAGTTTGATCGTATTTTCCAAAGCGTTGTTTTATTGCTGAACGCAGGATTCCACAACAACAGCTGCAACGACAAGCGTTATGGAAGTACTAACATCTAGCACGCATAACACATTTCCAACTAACAGTGCCGCACCGCCGGACATACAAAGTACAACTGATTCTTCACAAGAACAAGGTTCCTCCTTCCAAACACAAGCTCCTCTGCATTCTGCTCCTGATGTTTCATTAGATGGCTCGGTGCGGCACAATTCTAATATCACCATGTCCAAGCGGCAGCAAGATTTGACACTCGTTAGGGTGCAAAGATGCATAACGACAATGTACGTTGACACAAAAGAAACTTACACCAAATGTATGACCGAGGACGAGCAGAGAAAGGTAAAAAATAACACATTTCCAAATAAAAAAAATACGACAAAACCCAATTTCAGAACATCAAAAGCGGGCTCAAAATGGTCGAAACGTTTTTTGGTCAAAAAAGCGAACTGACGAGCACAATCTCCTCTGATGATTCTGTCAAGGTAGCCAAAACGAAAAATAAGTCGAAATGCTGTAAATCAATACACAATAGGATAAATATTTAGCAGGGACATCGTGCTATGGATGAATCGACCAATGATCAAAAATGTGAGGCAACTGAAACATCAGGTTAAATTTAAGTTGTGCAGTGCAATCAAAGGTCTTAAAATGAAAAATAAATTGGTGTTTCAGGAATCGGTCCAGTGATTGGTGGCTTTATCGGAGGTGCAAGTGCTGTCGCAATTTTCTTACTGTTGGTTTTCATTCTCGTGCTTTGCCTGGGGAGGCGGCTCAGACCACGCGAGCGGCAGATGTTTCGAATTCACCCAAACGCGTCAGCGTTCATCAATCTGGCCGAACACGCAGCACTGTGCTGCCGTGACGCATGCAAGGACGAGAACACCACTGAGGTGTTATTTCGACCTTTTTCTTAACTTATGAAAATTTAGACCAACAATTCACCAATCACAGGGCCAATTCCACACTGGTGTGAATTTTGAGAGCACCCGCTTGGATGCAAGCGCAGCCGAAACACGACTCTAGATGATCAAGGGCACGTCCACTCGATTTGAGATCAATTCACCTAGTTTTATTCCAAATTTGAACTTGTTGTTTTTCATGTGTTGCAATTGAATGTCCACGTCCTGGGTTTGCACCAGACTGGGGACATAAATACCTGCGTAATAGGGATTTGGATTGGCATACAATTGCAACAGTTTTGCCTTCACATGTTCCGTTTCAATGTAGTCCAGTA
The DNA here is from genome assembly GCA_030248065.1 of Rhynchonema sp. JSB1_4. NCBI lineage: Eukaryota > Metazoa > Nematoda > Chromadorea > Monhysterida > Xyalidae > Rhynchonema > Rhynchonema sp. JSB1_4. The sequence goes on from JASAMV010004589.1 coordinate 15,026, forward strand.
GTTGTCCGGGATCGGTTGAAATAGGTCCTTCAACTCCTCTGTGACATGCGTGATCCTGCCTGTTCGCGCTCAAAGTCGTGCACCTGCAATGTGAATGCAGGTTGATTTCAGTCACAAAGTTTAAAGTAGTGCTGTACTGCCAATATGCATAACTGTTTATTGTTATTAAATTCAATAAAATTTTCAAGCTTACATCACACACAATGTAACATCATATCCATATTTGCTCTTGATCTCTCGATTGACCAGCATTCGCTCAATTGCATGCATGACGAGCTCTTGCACGTTTACGCAATGACGAGCCTGCTAAAAACAATCTTTTTTGCGCTTTTTTTAAGCCGCATTTCAATTTTTAAGCCGCACATGAATTTCGAGGTTGGACATCCCGACTTCCGCGGCAATGCGGTCTTGAATGGATGAACGCATAATCCGTGCCAAAGATGGTCGTCTGGAGGGCATCAGCAATTCGTTCCACGCTTTCTGGATGTGTCCTTGGTGAATCCGGGTGATTTTCTGCATTTGAGTTTCTGCGCTGATAGAGTCGTCGCTGTACACGCGACGCATGCACAATGTGGTGATCAGATCAGCCGAAGTGATTAAAACAGCCAGTGGGCGTGTGGTGCATGTTCTGTTATCTTCGCATGGTCTGTAAAATGGACACTGGCTTGCGAAATGTTCTGGCTGATGTTTCACAACTACAGTGCTTACGTCTTGCATGCGCACAGCATGTGTGTCCAGTTTCGTTTTCCCATGGCCACGTCTGTCAAAGTGTCAACGATCTCACGTTGGTCTGCTGTCAAGTTCAAATCCTAAATAACATGTGTAATTATACCTACATGCGCATGAACTGTGTAGTCCAAATACAAGCTCATGAGGCGCATTTTTTAAACCTTGCATGGCCAAAGTAAAAAATGATCCGGTTACACGTGTTCTAAAATAATTGAGCTGAGAGAGATGATGACAAGTTCCAGCTGGCTGAGCTCAATTTGTTGCGTGCTTATGCGAACAGCAACGTTGCTCAACACACAAATGTTTTGGGAGAGAAAGGAGAATTTACGCACCAAGGTGGTGAGCGTATTTTTACCAAATACTTGCGTTTTTTCTTTCTTTCATTTTCAAAATATGTGGAACCGGAACATTATTGGATCTGCACAACCTAACGTCAAAAACCGTCTCATGAGCTGGTGGATGGACTATACATTCATACATACATACATAATGTTGCATAATATACATATATGTTTATATTTACACCTCAAACTCACTTCTGGTGGAATCACTCCAGCGTCATTGTATGCAAAACCACTGGCTCGCTGATTATTGGCCTCATCTTGATTACGTGACTGAAATTAATACAGATGACCTTCTGCAACCATAACAAGGAACTGAAATCAAGTTTCTGCAAGTTCTCGTACCGGGTATTCAGGATGACATGTGTTGTCGTCACTTGGATATTCCACGATTTGCTGCAAAGTTGGTACAATGGTTAAGATACCTACCTGTGTTGTTCGTTTCCTACAGACTAGCAACACATTTGTCAGGGCAAAAGTCTCAGATGGTCATTTGACCTGTAATCACAGACGCCATGGGTTGTGAAACATCGTCGCTCTTTGTCACATGGTCGCACGTTGCGCGAATTGCAACATTTCTGGCTCCTAGAGAAAGCTGGAAGCCTAAGCCTAAGCCTAAGCTGAAGTGTAGCCCTAAGCCTATGCCGAAGCCCAATCATAAGCCTAAGCCTAAGCCTTAGCCTAAACTGAAGTAAGTTGAACATACGCGCGACCAAATTAAGCTCGTGTGACTAAACAAAGCAATAAACTGTACATACTTCGGGATCTTGCACAAACAGACGTGTCCAGTGCGGCGTTTGGCTGTCAGGGGTATTTGTCGCCTGAAGGTAGTAGTTTATGAAGCATCAAAGGAATTAGAACCGGAATTAGAACTAGAACTGAAATTATGCAAACCGGATCAGAACCGAGTGGTGAAACATTTTCCATTGAAACAGATGGTATAAATGCACTGTTTTTTGTTCCCAATCCGTCAGTTATTATTTTTAATTCTTGAACCAAGTGTCTGCAATAAGAATAGTTTACTTTTAGGTTAGATTTAGAAAAGTTCAAGCACCGACATGGCCATGCAAAAGGTGCGTGATTTTTACTTGGCAAAAACGTTTTCGGCAATAAATCTAGCCCCCAGCAACATGGGAAAAACGTTTTTTTGCTTCCAAACAATTCAAAATTACACGGAGTGCACCGACCATGGCGGGATTTTAAGGGAAGTGCTTATATTTTACCAAAGTTGGCAGCCTATATACAACGAAATCCAACAATATTGCAGTAAGCGTGATATAAAAATCACTTTTTTGTTTGAAATTCCTCAAGAATTCTTGGAAAATCACAACATTTTAAAAAACGATAATGAGAACGGAGACAAAATTGTAATTTTTGACGATATTGGCCATTTGTTAGGACAGCCGAGTGTTGCTGCCCTGATCATGAATATCTGTAATTGTCTTTGCAGACATCTAAACTTTTGCTTTTTTCTGAACATACACCATGGATTTTCTGGTTCGCACAAGTGTTTAGCAACTATACGGCGAAACGTACGATATATAATTCTTTTTAATTATAATTCACATCAAACTTTGGATCAGTTACAGCGCGAGTTTCTGCCAAGAAAACATCAAGTTTTACCTACGGTGACAGATCACGTTTTTGGGAAACTGGGATTGAGATACCTTATTTTAGACTGTCGTAGTAGTATTATGTTTAAAACAGGACTATTTAAAAATGAGTTGCCAAGAGTGTTTTTGTTTTAGAATTATGGCCTTCGTTATTCCATTACTATTCGAAGGATCAGTACCCGAGAAAGTTCGAAAGTCTATCATTAAAGATGGCAATGTTTTAGAGTTGCTACGGGAAGGTGCCCAACGATTTTTAGCCGGATATAATACAAGCATAGACGCAAAATTAAAACGATTTTGTCGAATTTTTCTTCAAATTACGGATGTGAAGGGTCAAATTAAATTTCTGTGCAAAAAGCGCTCGCTCAACTTGCTGTTGCTACTGCTACCGTACAGCAATGTTTTCAAACCAGAAGCAATTCAAAGAAATGATATTGATAAGTCCAGAGCGGTATGAAACTCTCACAAAAGTCTCCAATGTCGACAGCAATGCACTAGGTACCGTAAATGAAGATCAAGCGCCACAGCAACCGTCAGAACAGGCACAAAGTGACACAGAGAAAATGACCAAAGTACAAAAGAAAGCCTTTGAAGAAATAGTGGGATCTGTACCACTGAAGTCTCAGAGAGGCGCTATTATTATTCTGAATTATGTAACACAAAGTCCCAACTTCAAGTACGACCCCAAAACAGGCGAGTGTTTTTGTTATGGCCAGCGCATCGTTGCGTCTAATCTATGTGACATTCTCAGCTCTATACTGAACCACCCATCGCCTTTTGCGAAAACTACAAGGTACAGCCACCTTAGCGGTGTTGATCAGTTTTTGTCGGTTTTAGCAGAAACTCCGTGCCCCCAATCTATTTTTCCCATATCTGAAATCCGCGACAAAATTCACAATTTACGTCTAAACCATTGTAAACACTAAACATTGTGTCCCATTTTTGTCTGGCCTACTGAAGACGAAAGATTATGCCAATTTATGGTTGGAGGTTTAGTTTTGGTGATATGCGCCGGTTCTGCTATGCTGCCTGTGTGCGTGGTCGGATGTTTTTGTTGGGTTACTGTAGGCTATAGTGCGGCTTTTATCGCGTTTCATCAGGTTGGGTGTAAGATGTTTTGGGTTACTGTAGCTCATTTTACCGTGCAGGTATGTTACGTAAATCACACAGCTGCTGCAATAAAACATTTTATTCACAAGTTGTAATATGGAATTGTTGTAACCTTGTCATCCAACACAACACGTTTAATATAAAATGCAGACAGTGCTCTTTTCAAAAGCGCTAATGTAAATATGCGACCGTGAATATGCCTTATAGTGCCCTCCTTAACCAGTGGAAGTTCAATTTTTTGATCGAAAAGCAACGCTTTAAACAAGTCATAGGAAAGATGCTGCATGTTTTGCTTCTTTTGAACACTTCTAGCCGCAATTTTTGTTGGCACCGGTGCTCCGTTTTCATCAAAATTACACAAGAAATGTAACTTGGGACACGGGTATATTGCACAAGCTGTAAAATTACAAACTTTGCTTTTTCGCTCATTATTACCAAAAATTTCAAAAGCTGGCACATTTTTTTACCCGATTCGTTTTCGAGGTGAAATGTTCCAATCTTGTAACGATCGTCCGGGGTTTGTTGAAACCATTGCTTGTAAACATCATTGAATTCTTGTATCAAATTTGGTTTCGCACACTCAAGCAGCGTTGGACGTGCCAAGGCCAAAGCCAGGCTGTCTGCATAATACAAGCAAATAATGCCACTCAAGTGGCAAAAGAAATATTATTTCGACAGTTAAATGTCAGTTGCTGTTGATACGTCATGACTATTGACGGTCTTTTCTATCACCTCTGGTAAACTATGTATTATATAAGCTACAAATGATGGACATGTAACACAAAGAGTGGACTATAATGTCTGCTGCAACTGTGACTGTCATTTTGAACTGCCATTACACACATCGCTCCCTTTGCTGACCAAAACAAACATGTCACATACCCGTATCAGTATTCATGATACAATAATGGTCATCTCGCAGATACTTCGGTATTATTTGAGCCGCCATTGTCATGAGCTAAAGTAGGTTAATTTTGTAGCAAAACAAGAACATGACACATGAACAAAGACCTTGGTATAGAGGCTCTTTTACCCTTATTTTGCTCTCAAAGAGTATCTGAACGCCAATGGTTAGTGGATTTTTGCGTGTGATCTGAATATGTTATCATTGTTATGGTTACTCAAGCAGAATATGAATCAATAACGCAACAAACCTCTTTTGGTTTGAGGCTGACCTCAACGAGATTTCCCTCAATCCCAGGAGCATCAGCCACTTCTAGCATATCTGTGAAGTAATTAGAGTTCAGATAAAGTTTATCAAACCGCTTGCGTGTCACAAGAACAGTGCGTTTGTGCTTTTCAACGCGATGCAGGGTCACACCGAAAAATCCCGTGTTCAGTCGCAGCTGCAGAAAATAAGTGTGTTTGTTTTCTGCGGTACATTTAGTCACAATCTTACCTTGCGTTGATCTGCCAACATGACATCACCGCTTTCAGCTGCGTCTCTGCGCAATTCAACTTGTTCCATAATGTAGGTTTTGAAAATTGGCCGCTGTGCGTATTGATACACACGGTCTATTGAAGTGCAACTGCAAAGTTAAGTTTTTACCCTCTAGTATGATAGTTTTAAAAAAACTCTAACGCTAACCGATAGCCCATTTCGATCAAAAATCTAAAATAATTGGTGGTCATTAGCTGATTTTCGACAAAAAATGAGTTGATTAGAACAGGGTTTTTCGGGATTGGTATTTCATGTCTTCGCGCATATTGCCTCATGTGGCCGACAATTTCCCTTTCGGGGATCTGAATTCGCTTAAAAATGCACTGCCAATCCACATATTTACGCATCTCCATATCCATCGAGAAGCTTGCGAGCACAAAGCCTGTGCGTGTTTATTGGTCAGTTTTATGTCCTGGTCACTTTTCAAAGTCAACAAACCCTCAACATGCCCATCTTCGATAGCTAGAGCCATGTCATTCTGTGTGTATTCATGTTGCACAATCACAGCACCGCAATGCACATCTGAGACCAACTGCGCTATTTCGCGGTTTTTCTTCTTCTCATTCCAAGCGCAATCCCAAATTTCCTTCAACTCATTCTCTGATGTTGGGTTAGAACGTGGCATATGTATACGAAACTAAGTTACCTCATAAAAGTATCCCTCTTCACGTATGGCCTGAGCTCTGGCATCGTTCTTTTTCCTGTTTTTGACTCCAGTTGTGTTTGTGGTTTTGTAGTGCCTGTGTGGGTGTGCTGTAATCTGTCTTTAAATCGTGCGTTAGGGCAAAAATGCAGGGTTGTGAGACATCGTCACACGTTACGCGAATTACAACATTCCTGGCCTTTAGGAGTGGCTGGTAGCCTAAGCCTACGCGGATGCGTAGGGCTAAGCCTAAGCCTAAGCCTAATCCAAGAACCAAACTTGTTGAAAATGTACGCGACCGAGGCAAAACGCGACGACGTCCCCGAACTGAATGTAGCATCACCTGTCACATAATCCGTTGTGCGATCCGCATTCATTGAACTCAAATACAAAGCGCTGTATTTGGCCGTTGCTCTTCTTAACCTCTGCGTAGCCGTCCACTCTTAAAGTTACAGAAATGTTTATCACATCATCTTGAAACAAGCCTCCGTACCTGTAATAAGCATTGGCAGATGACATGTAAATTTTCTGCTCTCCAAAATTGCCAGCGTGTTTTATCAATGCCACAGAGCTTCCTGGTCGCCTGCATTCGTATTCCAGCCACTTTATGCTTTCATGGACCCTCTTTTGCCCCAAGATCAGAGGCTGAAATCTGTCCTCATGTCGTCTCAGTGTAAAAACGCCAACACTTACGTTTTGAGAAGCTGCAACAGAAATACCATTGTCTTTGTCATACGCCTAGTTCAATAGACCTACCTGCCATAGGCCTACCTGCCCATGCGTACAATGAAGTAATGTCAAACACTTTAATGGTCTCGACAGGCAGTCCAGCGGCTCCGTATTTATGGGTTTTAATTTTCGTTTTGTGCCGTTCGTGGTATCGATGCAAAACCTACATACTTATTTTTTAATCAGTCATCTATATGCGGTATTTAATGGGGGGCGAACCATGCTACTGCCTCCGATTGTGTTGTCTTGTAGGAGCTGTCGAAATTTTGTGTCCGCAACCAGATGCACCTTATCAGAAGAGGCTTGCATGGCATACCGACACGCAACAAACTTCATTGAACTTGACAACGTGCAGAAACGAGTAATATCGATGTCCTAAATTTAATGGACGTGACATTGAAACGCAAAGCTTTTATGACAATGGGTTGCATACCTCCTTTTTGTTGATCTTTATCATTTCGTCCGCAAGCTTCTTCATTGGCTCAACGTCGCTTTTCATTAAAAGAAAAGGGCGAGATTAGCTTCAGTTGTATGTGCGTGTAAGAAACAAAACAATGTACATGTAAAACTGCAAAAGATCTAGGAGTGTTTTCAGTCCCTTCGACTCCCATTGCTTTTGTAGTTCGGCGTGCTGCTGTCTGCCTGGTGTGGGTACGTTCTCAAGACCGCAAATTGCCAAGGCAGTGGTGCTGTTGCCGCCACAGGTCTTCATAGCCATGTCATATGCCTCCCAGTCCCTATATAAAGTAACACTGACATATCATTTTCGTTTCTGGACAACAAATAACCTGTTTAACGCGTTAGAGCTCGTCATGGCGTCATAAAAGTCTTCGTACTGCGGCAGAGGTCCATTAAACTTGTCAACGGATGAGAGAAGACCTATGGCATTGTGGATATTGGTATATTGCCTTGATTTTTTTACTTAAAAGTTATACTTACTGTATGGAAAAACTTGCTTAACCATGTCAGATGCGCCTTTTCCATACTTTTTCACCACTGTGGCGTAACTAGCCCTCGTACCTAAATTAATGCAAATTCAGACGAGTAGCGCACAGTTCAAGTGCTAAAATATCTGGTACCTAACACTTCCATCAAATCATAAAACGCAAGTCGATCTGATGTGCCCGATATGTACTTATTGTTTGTGCGTTTCAACACGTTAAAGCCGCCGTCAGCAACATGCAGGTAGTGGAACACACCGCAGTTTCGCATGGCTTAAAGTTTTAGGGTTTTTTTTACTAATTTATGGATGCATCTTGTGCATTTTCCTACCATGAAAATCATATCCGTTTTGATTGAATGCGTATAGAACCAAAACTGAGTAATAGCGTTCCAGCTGATGGTAGAATGATTCCAGCCTTCGAGCTTCGTGTGGATATTTATCTTTCACTTGTCGTATTCGTCTGACGATGGCTTTGAAAACAGGTGCGGCTCGCTGCATGTATATTTTTTTGGCCATATCAGCACATTTGAGTAGATAGTCAACAAACTCAATTACGAAAGCCTTGCTTCCAACTTCTTGGGGGTAGAAATAACTTGTGGGCAAGTCGTGAATTTTTGTGCCAATGAATACCAGTGAATGTTCTTGCAGGAACATTTGTCGTGCTGTGTTCAGCATACCAAGTTCACATTGGTCGTAAATTGGTCGTAGTGCTGCCTCTGTATCATAGCAGCCAATAATATCCCTCATATACTTTTGTTTCTGGCACAATCCAATAATATTCGAATTGACCAGTTTCTGTAAAATGTCCGGTTCGGTTTTCCACGGCCCACTTGCGTTTTTAATTTTTTGATCAGCGTTGAATCCGTGACAATAATGTTTCATGTGCCGGTACAAGTTAACCAAATGACTGCTTCTGCGGTGACACGAAGAGCACTCACAGGCATACAAATCGGGACGTTGGATGTGCTCAAACGTGCCGTACGGTTCGTTATACAGTACATGTATGACCGGATCATCGAGTCCGAACTTTCCAACGAACAGTTCGTGGCCATTTTGGTAGATTACAAGTCCTAATCCGAAACTGTTAGCAATCTCGTTGCATTTCTTGGTGTTTAATGGGTGCATTGATTCTTTGGTCATGCCCACACACCTCATGAGTCCAACCGTTTTTTGAACATCCCCATTTATCATATTCGAAACGCAGGCAAAAAACGTGAACGTTGAAACATCGCTGTTACGACACGTCCTTTTATGCTCACGCATGAACGGTTTGACAATGTGGCCTATGAACGTAAGATCACATAATATTCAACAGTAACAGCAATACATGGTTCTGGAGTAGATTCTCTGGTTAAAACAGTGGTCATACGATCGAGAAAGTCAGTCTCGTTAAATTCAGAAACATATCTTCTTAGTGCTGCTTGCGTTGACTGCTGGTGGATCCTAGAGATATGTACAAAGTAGGGCTCTTCAGTTATTCGTGTATTTTGTCCCGGTATGAAATACGAAAGCGACCCCTCGTCAGCCAACAACCCTAATCCTATCCTAATCTGCATTTTTGCAGCTCGAGGCTCTCGTCTTATCAAATAATCGGCCGTTCTGTATAACACATCTGGCGTAATCTCTTCATTCAAGACTTGTCTGTTGTGGATCATAATTCCTCTACGTTTTGTGTACCAGGTTCGTGTCCTAATAGCTTCTCCGTACTTCTCAATGAATTCTCTGATCATTTGGTTGGTCAAATCACCTTTATGCTTGCCATAGCCGGTCAGCTTCCTCTTGCTGATCTGTGGCTTCTTCAGTCCCAGTCGCTCAATTACGTTGCCAACAGTGCTCGGCTTGGCTTTCATCAGTGCCGTGAGGTTTCGAAGCCCCTTGTTCACGTATGACTTCATTCGGTTTTTGTAGTCCTATAGTTTGAAAAATTGTTATAATTTTAAATTTTATCTGTTTTAATTTTATTTTAAAACCACCGCTACAACTGACCTGTGAAGTCAAAATTTGTGCCGCCGTAACCCCTTTGACATTGAGCGTTTTCAGTAGTTCATGCACGCAAATGAACACGAAACACGTGTTCCAGACGTTCAAGCTGCAACGTACGGAAATTCACAAATTTTGGTTTTTAATCAATTAAAATTTGGAAAAAACAAACCGGCCCGAGATTTCGATGAGCTGTTTATGTCCCATCTTCAGATGTCCAGTTGTGGCTTGGTCAGCTGGCCTGAAGGTTTATACAACACAGGTAAATTTACACCTGTACAGTCGGTTTGCAAGTTATGACCTTTTACTGAAGTATAGTTAGTACTAACATGTCAATGACACCGTCAAGTTCAAAGATGCGCTTCAAGGCAGCTGTTGGCTCGTCTGCCGCGCAGATTTCAATCAGATTGTCCTGGGCTTTCGAAAACGCAAGCTCCATGCACCTGTCCATTTCCTGAATAAAAACATCACTTTCAGCTGTCTTAAGTTTGAGTTTTGAACACAAAAATGCTCTTAACCTGAGAATCGAGCAATTCAATGCAGTTGTACTGAGACTCTATCACTTCGAGAGCACATTGCAGTGGTTGGACCATCGGCAACAGAAGCATAGATCCGTATCTTTGCGCCAAGTGACTGACTGTTTGTTTCACGGGCTTGCGTGATAAACTAGTCAGTTCAGTTTCGTTTCTGAAATTTGCGCCAAAGTCGGACTAATTATTCGTATAACATGTGCTAAAGTCAAACATACTCATTTTCTGTTTCGCTGCTGTTTTCGCTCTCCGTACGGTTGTTCCCCTTCGAAGTAGGTAGTGTTTCTGTAAGTTGAGTGTGCAATCAAACGAAAATGACCAGCATTTCACACTCATCAACTTACTCTTGCTGCACGCGCGTTGCGCGTTGTATCGTTCGTCTCTGTCGCTGTAGTATTCAGTCGGTGTTTTTGCTTTTTGACCTGTAAGCGGCTAATGCTATGCAAACCATTTTGGATAATTCCTGGCTTGCATATATCATTAGGCTTACCGTTTTGATTTTCTGTTGACTTGTCCTCTTGCTGCTGCACCAGGTCTGCAAGTACAATCTCAGGCATAAAAATTTTCTCTTTTCATGTCATGAGATCGACTTACACATCGTTCCCAGATGTGTCTGTACTTTCAGAAGTTTTGTTCCATTGGCGCTTCTTTGACAATTTTTTGAATTGCGTACGGCGACTACTGCTCGCACTGTAAGAAAGGCACTCAATATTCCAATTTTAACACTCTGTTATTCACATACCTGCCCTTCCGCGTGTCACTGTCACTTCCGCTCTCTTTATGACTGTCCGTCTCGTTGTGACTGCTGTAATTACGTACTAGCAACATTCTTTCGGGTCAATTCTAAATTTGAATAAGTCTTTTCAACTGATCCGATTTAACCTTTGTTGCCGTTTTCTCTTATTTTCACCCAACATCCTTTGGTTGGCCACGATGCGTCGCTTCCGGCCGTTGCCGTGGCTGGCTCTGTTGTCTCGCTTGCCATTGGTCCTGTGGGCGGCGGACTGCCTTTAGTCATCAAGTAAAGCTTTTTAAAGACAATCAGTCGCCAACTTTTGTACGTCAACGGTGCTATCCCAGGAAGCCATATCAGTAGTATAGGGGGCGGACCTGGGGCGCAGTGTTTAAGCATAGGCAGTGTATAAGGATAGGCGCCAAAGCTGGCACGCAGTGTATAAGCATAGGCAGTGTATAAGGATAGGCGCCAAAGCTGGCACGCAGTGTATAAGCATAGGCAGTGTATAAGGATAGGCGCCAAAGCTGGCACGCAGTGTATAAGCATAGGCAGTGTATAAGGATAGGCGCCAAAGCTGGCACGCAGTGTATAAGCATAGGCAGTGCATAAGCATAGGCGAGTTGTCACGCAGTGGGGTGACCTGTCACGCACATAACCTGTCACGCACTCTGGAGTTATGTTTAGGCGTAAGCCTAATCTGGGGCACACTTTTGCTTTATGTATTAGCGTAAAGGCAGTCTACCGGAGGTTGTCACTCAGCCCCCGAATACCGTAACCCACCGCAAGCAAGATCGTTGCGAGACCCATGCTGATCGCTGCTTATCGACACGTGTATTAGCGGCAGCAAGCTGGAAATTGTCATCATGCGCGTCGATCCCCAAAACTTCGAAATGTTGGTTGGTGTCGGCGCTAACACGCAAAACATAGATAAAAAACAAAATGGTCTCGACACGATCCTTGCAGATCAAAATTACGGTGGGTTACGGTATTCGGGGGCTGAGTGACAACCTCCCGTAGACTGCCTTTACTCTTGTGTGATGGTACCGCGCACCACGGTCGTCCACCGTGCATATGTGTTATTTTCTTGCTCCTCTCATTTTGTCATTTCATTTTAACCATGGCTCCTCCAAGAATCAAGATGTCATTCGACACCAAGTTCAAGCAAAAAGTGCCGCTTCACGCAGGCTCTCCAGACGTCAACAAAGGATATCACCACATCAAGAAAAATCACTGGCCAAACTCAACCGTCCCCGGAAAATCAAAGTTCAAGAGCGGGATGGATATCATGGCACTGGTTCAAACCACACTGAAGGCTGGAATACTCGGACACGATAAACGTTCAGGATCTGTTCGTCTCGTGTGTCATTTTCCGTTCGTGGTGGGTCACCACCACGGTCAAGAATGTCACTGCGTTGTTGTTGCTGTTGGATTCAAACCATTCGAAATTCTGTCATTCTACCCCGAAACGTGTGGTATTACTTCACGAAATGGTACATGTCGCTACCGCAAAGTATTTCAACAAAGTCATTATGGAAAAGTACCTCCCTTGAATTGTATGAAAACTCATTTTGTCTTTCGTGATATGTGTAAATGTGATTGTGGCTGTGATTGTATTTCATACAGTGTTGCTTCTTTGTCTGAAAAGGAACGTCAAATGTTGGCATTTTTGCCGAAGTAAAAACCTATAAACAAAATTTGTTTGTTTTTTGTTTTATTGACAACACTTGCAATGAGTAACAACATAACTACTACAACATGAACAACGGCTAATCACTTGACATCCACAGAATGCTTTCCGCACCCACTGCAATAGTGAACAGTAATGCTGACTTGAGGCACAACTGCAATACAATCATACTTTTCTTCTACATCTTTCTGACGTTTAGGATCTGGAGCTTCTTTTGAATCAGGCGCTGTTCTCTTCTTAGTTGCGCCAGTCTTCTGAGGAGCATTAGGCGGAGGAATCTCAACCACAAGGCTCTGTTTTGACGCAGCTTCCTTTTGCTTTCCATTTGACGATTTGTAGTGCACTCCTTTTAGTGGGTGGCGCACTGGGTCTTGACGTTTATAGGGAAGCGGCGGTTGACGCACGGCGTCCTGACGTTTCACCGCTGGAGGAGGTGGCGGAGTCTGTTGGGGGTCCTTTTGTTCTGCTGGCGGAGACGGTTGGAGCGGTCCGGTCAGCGCATCCAGAAAATCATTGAAGTCACCCATGATTAAACTGATGAGTTGGGCGAAAATCCGTTCCTTATATAGGCGCAGACCTCAAGTGCACGGTGGTCCACGGTGTGCGACCGTGGACCACGGGGTTGCGCGGTGCGTGCACGGTGGAGTGTCAATAATGGTATATAACGAAGCCTAAACCAGTGTTTTTATCATTATGCGTTTCTATCTTCCGGAAGACTTTGATCCTCTTGTCAACTTTGAAATTCCACCAATATCACGCCGTCACTACAAATTCCTGCGTTCCTACATTCCTGAAGACTTTGATCCTCAAGACCCGCTTGTCTACTTTGGACTTCCGCCAATTTCTCCACGGTACCGCAACACCAACCTTCCGCGCACCAAGTACCCACACGCCCTGATTGTTGTGTTGGAATCCATCATGTCCACGTTATGCAGTTGCTTTGATTGCCGCAAACGTTACACAAAGCAGGACAAGCAGGACCTGATCCGCCGTTGCTTTCTGGTGGCTTACCGCCGTGAAATGTCCGGATTCCTGGAGCGCTACATCAAACAAATGGTAGCCAAGGATCATCAAAATTATCTGAACCCGCAGAGCAACAAGTTTGAATTCCGCAAGGAATTTGACGGAACCAACAACTTTACTGGAATCACCGCGTATGATTACGTTGCCAAGGATTTGGACACGGTTCACCCCCGCGGCGGCTACTACTACATTCCGCCTGATGTGGCCGGTCTGTTCCGTTCCAGATGCCCGTTGCAGGGAGGGGGAATCAAATTCACTCAAATCATGACCAACCTGTCGGAAGAACTCAACGTCAAGTACTCCCATGTTGAAATCAGCGGGAATGATATTCTGGACTTTATGACACAGTGTGATCCGTTCAAGTCAATATGCACGGTGTGGCATGATGAGCTGAAGACGTTATTGTTTGAACATGAGTATTAACCTGTTTGATTGTACATCATGTCATAGTCAATCACTTGTGTGTCTTCATTGTAAAAGCCGTTGATGAATGCCGTTACTATCTTGTCATTTTCATCTGTGTCTGTGGTGAATAAACTCAGAAACTTGTAAAACGGAAGTCCTCTTGCTCTGGCGTGTACAAATAACACTGCATACTAACCGCAAGTGGTGGCGAAGACATCTTGCAGGCGTTTACGAGAGTAGTTCCAGTCCACGCAAGCTTTGTCCAAAAACTGTTTGAACAACGGTTGTGGCTCCTCACCATAGGAGCAGAAATAGTCTCCGTAACCCTCTTTGTTAATGTAGAATGCAACCCAGTGTTGACCGGGATGAGTGCTTGGTTTAGTGTTTGCAATAAAACAACAAGGTAAACGATCAGGAGCCGGTAGTTTATCAGACGGAAACACACCGAGAAACAAATTATGCAGCGCACGATCCTTCCCACAAATCCGTAACAATTCAGCTGTATCCATCAGACGGAATAGTCAAAGTACACGGTGCGATTGCGATCTATCATTACCAAATTGTCAAACTCAGCATATGCAATCATTTCCACGCCTGGCTCTTTTATAGCTTCAGCAAATTGACAATGTACGGTTGTTGAACCTTCACGAATTAGTTCCCAGTGGGCGCTGTCAGCTTGTTCCGGAGTCAAATCAAAAGCAAACACGGTGAAGTTTTCCAGGAAATCATAATAGGAAACCCAATTACCTTTGTTCTCCTCTGAAAGAGCCAGGGTTTCAAACATTTGAACAAACGGCCTGACAGCCAATTTCTTTGAGAAGTCCATTTTCATAGGTTCACGGGGAAACACCTGGCCACCAGCATGAATAGAAATTTCTTTCACGTTACAATGTTTAAAAGTGAACGGATTTTTCTTCAATGAGCCGAAGAAACTGGTGTTTTCAACGAAACCAAGCAAAATCCGGCGTGGAATTTGGCCATCAAAGAGAGGGGTGGTGGGAACGGTCTGACGCCCTGGGCTTATATGCATTTTGGTCATAGCCACTCTGCGAATTGGGTACTTGGCTGATCCACGCATAAGGGCGGCCTCCAATCCCAGATGTACGGTGCTCAATAACTGCAGTCTTTTGACGTACCAAACCATTTCCAACACCTCTATTTTGTATGCCGGAGCATTTTCTTGCCAGCAGAGAAGACAAAAAGCATCAGAGTTACGATGAAGTTCCAGGGTTACCTGACAATTGCTGACCAGGGCCTTGTCACACATAAACAGATCACAATGAATTGGAGCCATAGTTTCAACCACGGCGCTCTTCCTGAAGAATTTCTCACGCCTGGCCCAGCCGCTGTTGTTTTCTGATTCAACGAAGTTGGACGGTTCATCTTTATTGTACATGGCTGCTTTCATTGAGCTGCTTTTTGCATCCCAACCGTAGTTCAGCTCTGTTTCCAGAAGGGTGCGGTAGGCGTACATATCCCCGCTATCAAAAGCGAGTTTGCCATTTATTCCCACTTTGACTTGCTTGAAGAACGTTTTCCCAATCATGTTAACTGGACCCACCAATGGTTCCGTACCTCCGACTGTGCCAGGCACGTTTGGCGCTCCAAGTGCGCTTCCATCAGGTTTCACGATTTTGAATTTAAGATACAAGTAGTTACGAGCCAGGTGCAGATAGTCAGGCCCAGCAGGTACAGTGAACTGATACGGACCGGCTGAAGTGACTGAGTTGACGGGATGTGCGGCATACCAATAGCTATTTTCAACAGCAGTTTGAGTAGGAGGAACACTGAACAAATCCAAGACAGAATCCGATGCAGGTGCACTGTTCTTGTCAAGCAGTTGAGCCATTATGTGTAGTAAACACCAAGTTGATCCTGAACACGTTGACGCTTTGCGCGACTGAATATCTTCTTGCGTTTTGCAGGTCCTTTTATAGGTTTCTGTGGCTGTGGCGGATGTTTTTTCTGTGACTGACGTTTCCCCAGACGACCACCAGTCTGTTCTAAAGCCTGCATTCCTTTCTGCAACAGGGCAGCGCCTCCGGCTCTTCCTCTTGTTGTGGCAGACTCTTTCAACGTTTTCCCAGATACCAGGTCAGTTGCGATTTCAGCTCCAGTTTTTAGGGCTTGTTTACCAATTGCACGACCTGCTGACTTAACGACAGGAAACAATGCACGAAAAATACCACGAAAAATATTTCCAAGTCCCGCACCTCTTTGATACGGTAGACCAGCGAAACCAGCTCCATGTTGTTGTGCTATGTAGAAATTAGTCCAATCTTTCTCAGAAATTGGTATAAATTGAACCCTCATGTTTGCGACGAAAATGAAGTTTTAGCACAGCTTTTCCGTATGCGAATGCAATTGGCTTGTTGGTGTCTGTTTTTATACTGATCTCTACTGCTGAGAACTCCTTCTTAAGTACCGGCACGTAATGGGGGGCGATGAATGTGCGCTCAACAATTTGACCATACTCACCAACAATAGGTATTGTGCGAAGCAGAGGAGCCAAAGTGTTTCCAACAATCTGTGGTTGACATAGGTCACAGTAGATGTATATTCCATCCAAGCCTCCACGCAAATCAGGAGGATAGGTAGCCACAACAGAGTTTTGGTAACCACGTTGGTCAAACCCCATGATGTACTGAAGCTGTGGTGAGAGAACCACACCCAGTTTGTAGCTGGAATCTATATCTATTCCAAACTTGTTGCGGTATCTGCCATAATGAAACGTAATTGCTTTTTTGACAATCTTTTTTGTGCTGTACTCTAATTTTTCAACGGCAGAGACAATGTGGCGATATAGCTCATCAGCGCTTTGATAATATCCCGGCTCTAAGGTGATAGTGTAGACGGTAGGGTTGTAATCTGGAGACCCGTGGTCCTTGTAGTCTATAACCTTGATTTCATTATTACGTGTATTGTTCCATTCAAGATCAGTGTTGACATTGTTCCAACTAAATGGGTAGAGAATCTCCACCAGTGCCACTTCCCATGAGCCAGCTAAGCGGATGGTTTGAGGTAGCTGAACACGAAATTCTGAAGTTGTGTTTTTGGAGTTGTCCCTGCTTTTGGTGTTTGATGGCAGTACGACGTAAAAGTCACCGGTCATGATTGCGTTTCAGTGTAGGATTTGGCAAAAGATATCCCATACAACTGCTCAATAGAATAATCCAGATTTTTGACTCACTTTCACTGCTATTTATACACAAGTTCACCAGTGACGTACAGATTATCACGTAGATCAGCAACACTTGAGCAAAAAATACAATCTGGGTTTTAGAATAGTCTCTACCAAACACATACCAACGTTTGTCACTTGACTCACTGACGTCTTCCATTGTTAATTAACAAATAAACGTTCTGTTTATATACTAACCAGCTTGTCATCACGAACCCAAGACAATTCTGGATCATTTTTAAATTTCACCAAATGCCATATCACACCGTCACGTTTCTCAGTTTTGCGAAGCGACTGGATTTCTTTAACAGGAGCCTCAGAGTCTCTGACTTGAACAAGTTCTTCAGTGTAAAACACTCCGTTGACATCATCTCCGTCTTCATCTTTGAGTTCATATGTTGCTGGCGTTCTGTTGCGTAGAATTTTGGCAACGGTGTAGATCTGTTTGCTGTAGGTGGGCCAATATCCTTTTGCTAACTTATGTTTTTCTTCCTTGATGCGTACTTTATCCCCAACGTTGAATTTTAGGTACATCTTTTGGACTTTGTGGCCATAAGCACGGCTCCATATTTCATGCTGGTTGTGACGATTGACATCAGCAGGTGCACACTTAATAGTACGATGGTATGATCTGTTAGTTGCATCCACAAAATATGGCAGTACATCCACATACCTTTGCGTTTTGTTCTTGGTGAAATATCTCCAAATACGGGACTTGAGAGTGCGAATGTACCTCTCAACAATTGCGCACTTCACATCCGGCGACGTACTGTACTTGTGTTGAATATCATGAA
>JASAMV010004590.1:0-49102 GCA_030248065.1 Rhynchonema sp. JSB1_4
TAGCCAAACAAGAATGATCAATGGACGTGACAAAAAATGCGTTCGGGACAAAACGGTGGGTTAAAATTTACTATCTACATAATCGAACATTACTTCAAGACATGATTAAAATAATAATGATCCAACAAAAGTGTTTGCGTTGGTGGCACGAACAAGACGTCGAGCCGTGTCAACAGTGTCTGGCTTGACCAAACGAATATCTCGGCAACAATCTGCCGCTATATAAGTACAACAACTATCACTACAACAATCAACAAATCATCATCAATCAACGTATAGTAACACAACTTTCCCATTACTTCGTCATGAAACAAGAACCGTGTGTGTTTCTCCTTCTGGCGATGACCATTTCGATCTCGATCGGGGTGGTGTTTGGGCAGGAAAACCAACGAGACCCAAATGTGTCCGAAATGATAAGGATGATGATCGAACCAAATGAAGCTGATGGCGGTCCGCTAGCGCAACGGATCAACACGCAATTCAGACTGGCCAACATTCGTCAAGTACAAGCGTTGATGAAGCAGTTACGCGAATGTGAAACAGGGGTTAGGAATTTTTCTCTCTTTTGTCTACATTTTTATCGTTTTATAATCATTAATATGATCAAATATGTCCGTTTTACAGAGTCCAGTTACCACACCGGTCGAGGAAATGCCATTCTTTTTTGACGACATCATTGTCGACCTTGATATGGCCAGGGAGCTGCTTGATCAGTGCTTGTGTAAGTTGACGTGTGGTCAAGGCGCGAATTTGGTTGCGCTGCTGAAAATTTTCGGTGCACAGTCAGTTCAAAATTTCATCAAATGAAACTGCGGCATGTATCTGATGAGGTACATACCAGAAACAGTTGCTGTGAAGTTATTGTATGTTCTCTCAATAAAAATTCTAAAAATTAATGTTTTGCGTTTTCAGACGGCGCCCACCGACCTTCGAAACGATCGTTCAACAATTTAAAGTGGCCGGTCACAAATGCCAACGAAACACTGGTCGAAATTTACATTGAAAAAGTTGGTGATGGCCATGGAAACGTTAAAGACCAATCATCTTGGATGGCCACCATGCACGAAATGAAAATGGGTTGGCAGACCAGCTTAATACCTGAATTTTCCGTGTTTACGACTCTACGAATATGAATTCTCCGGTATTCACCGTAACTTTGTCGATGCCAATATTTTTTATTCGTCGAGAACAATATCTTATTCCTCAGAAAAGTAAAGTAAAACCGTTTCACGGAAGAAAGGCTCCACGAGGACCCTATACCAACAACCCGGTCGCCGGTGACTATAATGTGTAGGTGCCTGTTACCCGCAGCAATTTCTGTTTCCCGTGTTTGTCGGCCATTCTCAGGGGATGGAAGGCTGGGTTGATCCATAATGCCCCTTGATGTTGCTCCCGTCCGCTGGGGTTTCATCGCAAAGCTACTACTCATCGTTCCGTTTCTACTCCAGATTTTGAGACGTATACCTGCATTCGCATCAGATGGGATGAGAGTAAAGATGACCTTGAACCTGCTCCGAAAGGAGTGAAACGCATTTACTGGAACGTTACAAGCAACATGAATGCGGCACATCTGGCTATCAGGGGAACAATCCACACGATCGGCGCCGGAATTATCTATGGCTCTCGAAAAGCGAAACCAGGGTTTGCCCCGACTTTGTATGCACTTTGTCGTACCACAAACTTTAATTTAGCATTATAACATGTGTACCCATAACGGTTCTCGATTTAAAGCCACTTGCGGCTTTGTGTTGTGGAAACAACCTGGCAAGATCTGCAGGATTGGCAAATTCAAAGGTTTTCAGGGGAAAGTGCTTTACCACGAGTTCATGCACAGTCTTGGTTTCAATCACGAGCAAGCAAGACCGGACCGCGATGACTATATTACTGTTGATGAAAGGTCAGCGTTGTGCACTGCACTGGAAATGAAATCAGCTAAAACCCGTTTGGTTCACTTTTGGTTCACTCGCACAAAGCTGTTCTGCCTCAAAATACCGTTGCCTGAAGGAAAAAAGTGTTTCAGAGTTTTCGAACAAGCTGATTACAAGCATAATTACGAACGATGTGATCACTGTTCGCCTGGTCCAACGGAATATGACTACAATTCTGTTTTACACTATGGAACTTGGGTAATTCTTTTCATTATTCTTACGGTTCTGCTCTGCAGATCAATATTGCTCACGGATTTCAGTGGGGGTTTGAAGGACCATTGGCCGGCAAAACCGTAATTTCCGCCCGGAATCCTGCGTTTAACGACAACATGGGACAACGGAATGCTATGACTTTCCTTGACTGGAAAAAGATCAACTTCGAATATTGCAGTGGTTGGCGTTTGCTTCACGTTAAATAATGAAATATAGGTACATTTTTGCGACACGAATATTCCAGGATTTCAAAGTGAATTTCAAATTTCAGAAAATTGTCCCAACAGCACGACAACGTGCGGCGCTGGCTACGAAGATCCAAATCACTGTGGCCAGTGCATCTGTCCGGACGGAGTTGGCCGGGACGGAACATGCAACAGCGCCAGACCCAATTTTGTCGCCGACGAATACTCGTCGAACGAGCTTGCGGCTGCGTTTCTTGACGACATGTCCATCCATCAAAGTGTCGAAAGTGAAGAACGCAACGTTTCGTACAAGGCGTTGAAAATGCCAGACAATGGATACATGCACAGATTCGTAATCGAGGTATGCAATACGTATGATAATATCAGACCATCCACAAAGCTTACCGACAATGCTGAATGGAATGTTGTGAGACGCAGCAAGGAAACCGATGTTTCGCTTGAGATTTCGGCTTATACCCCAGTACCCTCTACATATCGGGTGTCAAAACCTTAGAGCTTCCCCAAACGAAAGCTTATCATTACTTTGAAACTCAGTTATTGTGATTGCCCCATCCTACTGAACCTTCGGCGCGAATTTCACATGTAATCCGCAGTCATAAACTATTACCAACCTACATATCTTCACACAGGCGGAGGATCCCAGCCACAAGGTTCGAGTCAAAATTCAACCGCCCACCACCCAGCTCTCGTATCGTGGTCCCTGTGTGTACGCGTCGATTGAGTTCCGCACCGATACCAACAATCTTGCGGCACCTGCTCCGGCGTATGTCCACGCTCTGTCTTTTGGTGATCATTATGTTTCCAAAAAAACGAAAAAATAACGACACGAAATTCCTCGCTTCAATGTTTCAGGGAATGTGTCAACATCGTTGGTCTAACTGCTGAATCCACAGGCAGACGCTTGATGCTGGTGTTTCGCTTCATCAATGGCCCGCAGAAACTGCACTTCACAGTTCAGTCCGTTTCAAATTGAGTTTCCACTTCATGATATTAGCAAAGGTCTTTGAGAGGTACCTCATGGTATCTCAACAGCTTGTTGCAACTTTGTAGTCTATTCATTCATGCAAAGCGTCTTATTTGGTTCCGACCGAGAGCAATTTTTGTGCCTCCCAGTTTTCCTGTAGTTTGAAACGGAAAATTCTTGATATTATTACAATGCAATTGTCTAAATATTGGTTTTCAACCGTATCACAACAGTACAAAATTATGGTCTCTGTACGATCTAAGCAGAGTATTGATTATTTATTGCTATTATTATTGTCACTATTATGCAATCTGTAATTCAAATACTGTATTTCACACCCATCCAAAATTCCAAAAGTTTCTACACTGTGTGAAAATTTGTTTTAATAATGCAACTGGATATCCTCTTCGATACAGTTGTCATGGCATATTGTCACGTCACGCTGGTTCAGGATTATGCACAATAAAACTTTGAAGTGTTGAAAGCCTCGAACAACGGTGTGAAACAAATTATAATCTCAAAAGCGAGAAACAACATATTATCATTGGGTGGGATCATTCTTGTCCAAAATGTACTGAGTGCAGCAATGTTGGTCTGTTAGACAGAGGCGCCTGGGCGCGTCAGTGCGCGCGATGAACACGGTCCTTGCATCTTCAGCGCCAATAGTTCGCTGTGCTTATCGTCCAATTTGGTAACGTGCTGCTTTATGTTTATAATGTTTCACGCCATTACCTGTGCGATGATTGCAGTACGGTTCATACTAAGTAATTGTCATTGAAATCTTTTTATTATGGCAAAAATGAAATTATATATATGTTCCGTGGCACACAATGCAACCGGCTGAAACAAAACAACCCTGGGATTGTGAGAACACGCAGCAGCATCTCTGACCGAGTTCTACCCACAACTACTCCACCCCGAAGTCATATTCCAGATAACTGTTAGTGTAAACACTATTTCTGTTTATTTGGCACAATACGTGTGAAAATACGGACTAACATACTGATGGGGCCCATTCATCTCCACAACTACCGTTCCCACGTTTGCAGTCAGCCGGGAACTAATTGCGATGACACACTACACTACCACACGCAGAGAGTCTCTAATTGAAACACAAGAAAGTGTGTTACGACACGGTTACAGTGTAAAAAGGTGTACATTTGGGATAAATCATGGGCACTGGAAGATGCATTTGCAGTGGTTTGAGAGGAAAGTTTGTGCCATATGAAACATCACTAAACCGTCAAAGAATTTTACCAAAATCATACCCAATAACTGAACTTATGACAGCCCCATCTCCACTAATGCGACGGTAGTAATGTCTTTACGACATAACATGAACAACAAACTCACACACACACGTGCGTTGCGATTCAATTAGCGCATTTGTACATCACGGTAATACAGACATCATGAGCATGTCATTTTTGATTACGTGTGACACATTGCACACACCTGCTGGCGTATTATGTTTGTGAAACATCAGGAATTTGCGTGTTCGTTGGGCATTATGACGCCAGACAGGACAGAAAATATTTCGGAATCTACACAAATTCCGGCAATGCGTGGATCGTTTTTACTAATTAATCACAAAAGAATTAATGAAAGTGAAACAAAAAATAACTGCTGACTGGCAACAAATTATAGGAAAGTGAATTTTTGGAAAAGACCAGTTGTCCCTCACAACATTATTGGAATTTTTGTCGTCCACAAGGATTTTCCCACATTGCGTGCCTACAAAAATACAGTAACCAAAGCACGCATTCCGTACAGAGTGCAGCGGATGCAACCACCTTGGCGTACAAATTTGATTACCGTGTACTGTTTCGTGCGCGCTCCTTTGTGCGCAATTTCGATTTCCGTATAATCTTTGTGAGAAACACCGACGTTCTTACGCGTTTTCCAACTTTTTCCATAATATTACAACAGTCGTATGCTCCCCTCTGTCTGGCGAGCCAACTCTGAGTTGTTCAGGACTTGGTTTGACTTATACATATACGGTATTTGATAAGAATGACAAGCGTACAATCCTAATCGGATGGGTACACATTACCCGCCCAGAACCGGGGCTAATCCATTTCCGTTTTGACACAAACAACCGTAATATTATGATTGTTTTGTCGGACAAAGTTAGGGTATATGGATGGATTGCCCACACGTGCCTGACAGAGCTGATAAGAAACACTACATGCTAAGGTGCGATAAGGCGGACAAATTCACTGTTTTCCGGCAACACCGCTTTGTCTGACCATTGTTTCGAGCAATGGCCATGATTGCACATTGCCGACCGTACTTTTGTGTGATTGTTTTCGTTACGGCGCGTGGTACTATTACATTATACGCACTTATTATCATGTATACCATAACCGGCCTATATGTACATATGTATATACAGTCTATAGGTGTGAAATACAGTATTTGAATTACAGATTGCATAATAGTGATAATGATAATAGCAATAACATTTAATAATCAATACTCGGCTAAGATCGTACAGAGACCATAGGTATACAGTACAAGGTACACCCAGGGTTGGGCAAAAAAAACGACGGCGTTTTTTCTTAAAAAAAAACGACGTTTTTTTTTAAAAAAAAACGCCTGGGTCGTTTTTCGTTTTTTTTTAAATCCTGAATTTCCTTGATTTTCCCTGATTTTTCAGGGAAAGTACCCTGATTATCATGGAAAATCAATTTTTTGTCCCATTTTTTTCAAAAAATTTTCGACCAATTTTTACTTTGTCGAGATACGTCGATATACGGAGTTTGACTTTCAGTGATGACCCCAGCCAAAGTTGGTCCCATGATGCGGGTCTGATATGGGATCTTAGCAACTCGCTAGGAAAGGGTTGAAACCCGTTTATTTTGCCTCAGAACACATAGAATTACTTCATTTAACCACGTTTTCTTCCCAACATGAACGTTTTCCAATTTTTTGGGGGGCATATTTTGGTCATCTGGGCGTTTTAAAAAAAACGTTTTTTTTAAAAAAAAACGTTTTTTTTTAAAAAAAAACGATTTTTTGAAAAAAAACGTTTTTTGCCCAACCCTGGGTACACCTTGTATTATTTTCAAGTGTGTCGTATGTTCTGAACAAACGCCTGCAATTTTGTAACAGCGAAGAGATAAATCATCATGCAGATTATCCCCTCTGATATTATGCAACTGCGTAAGTTCGAATAAACATCGACCGATCGACGTATTCATACAATGCACACAAAAAGTTTTCACCCAAGCCCAACTCAGTCCAAGGTTCATGCACAGACGCGCTCATACATGATTTGAGTGTCAGAGGCGTCAACACGAATTTATTCCGGTCAGATGTTCACGGGACTCCAGATCTGATTGAGTCTGGCGGGCGGGGTTGGAATTTTGGCGAAGGGGACACTAAAAAAGCATAAGAATTGTAAAAACTGACGTGGTCATCTTTTTGATAATTTTTTTGAAACTGACACAATGTGATCAAAACAAGCTCATTTTGACATCGATGGCGATTGCATATGGAGCTGAGCCACAGTCGATTGACGACTAGACCGTAACCGACTTCATCAAGTTACTTTTTGTGCCTTGGACATTTCGAGACCATCTGATATCATCAATTTCGACCAAGTTTTTTGCTGCATTGTAATATTGTAAACCAAGATTATATTGGCCGCAATGCGACCGCGCAGTGGCACCATGCTCGAAAAAAGCGTGCTGATAATTTAAAAATTCTCGTGACCGAGGCAGATCTAATCCTGTCGATACTGCTCGAAACCCACGCTCACCGAATCATCAAAACAACCCCCCCCCCGGGTCCCCTATCCCGCATCCATCTTATCTATATCTACCCATCGCATGTTGACAGCGATGCGATGTGATAATAACAAACAACAATAGAGTGACGAGGGTCCGCCGAATCGCGTAAATTACGCTGGCTTGTTCAGTCAGGCGCGTATCGTGTCGCGCAGGTAAAAGTGACTGCTGAGTTATCTAATTTGCGATTAGTTCACGCGCGAAAAACTCGCGCGCGCCTGTATGTACGTACATGCGCGCGGCGCGCGGTTATTTTCATAGAGGCCTTGGAACACGGGTGTCTGTATAGGTATACATTCATGGTCGGGTTGTGTATATTGGCTTGCCGGTACTAATTATTGTCACCGTGGGGTCATGTAGATTTTTGTGCTTTAGACGTCAAGCGTGAAAAGTAGATTATGATTCTATGAATGTCCAAAGATCGGTTTTGACCTCCCGCTCGCCGCCACGCAAGGGTCAAATAATTTGGGTGGTTCTCAATTTGCTTGGGTACACGAGATCATACCCGACCATAAAGTGCGTTGAGAACCGACAGTACCCAACGCCTATTGACTTGATGATAAATCGTGCGAAAGAAACATGGCGCACGGCCGGCAAATCCACGCAACACAAAGTCACGCAACGGCACGGTTGGAGACCCCTCATTCGAATTCTGAAAGAAAAGCTCTCTAAAGGTAAAACTGAAACATCAGTCAGCTTTGTTCAGCACCCGAGCAGTAGGTACATCTTGCGTTCGGCACAGTTACCGTAACCGTGAAAAAGTTCCTGACCTTGTGTTTGCTCCAAAAAATACAACATCATCTATTTTGATTCAATTTCCTGTCCAGAAAGCCAAGTCATGGCACCTAACCTACATACAGTATGTATTGCGTATCCCATTTCAAGCATCCCACTCCCATATGCATGTCGCAGTGCATGTCATAAATCCAGCTCCGTGGTCTGTGGCCCCTCTACCGGCAATAAAATAACCCCAAATTTTAGTCCGAAATCGTAAATTTCCCATTCTTTTCAGTTGTTGTGGTCATGCTCGTTTTCACATTATTAGCACCAGCGCGCAGAGGAGATGGGGCATTAAGCATTGTGATTCAATTTCTGCTTTTTTTGGAAGAAAATGGGTTCACAAAGAGTATTCGGCATACATATTGCATCATTTTCAGGTACCCCTAAAAATGTCAACACAGGACAAAAGATGGTCGAAAAAGAGCACCCAACCACCCGCACGCAAACAAAGGCGCCAGACGGTGCGCGCGCTCTCTCTTCTTTGCGTATGAAAAAAATGACCGAAATATAGAGAGCAAACATGCGCATGTTGCTGGCTCTCTCTCTTCGTTAAAATGAGGTTAATAAAAAAAATCATCTTGGATTAGCATGTTTATTATCAGGAAAAAATAAGCTGGTTGCTGTTTTGGACAATACGCAAAAACCCGCATCGACCAAATTTTGAATAAACCAGCATAAAAGTCCAAAAACATCCGATGATTTCCCGTGATTCAACAGAACAAAACTAATGCTGTTTTCGTTACGCATTGCACATGCACTAATTGAATTATAACGAGCGAATGGTCCCCCTTACGTTGAATAATCTTGCTTTTCTAAAATTTCCCTGCGAGAAAACGCAAAAACAGCGCATGTTTATACGCGGCACACACGCATGAAGATGCAACAACCAATCAGCGCGCTCGGCTCCGCCCACTTTCGTGACAGGAATTTACTGTAACACTGGGTGTAAGCGGATCAGTTGAGATATTTTGGCCGGTGTTTTGACTCTTGCTTTGGTTCTTACCACGTAGAATCAATATAAAACTCATTTCGCTAAAAGCTTTATGTATACATCTATATAATATTTTAGCTTCCCAAAATTCAGCAAAATATTCCGCGATACAATCAGCAAGGATGATTTACTAAATGCATGCGTATAGTCTGCCGCTCTCCATAATTTTCAACAGTGCATGTTTGTGTCATTAACCTGAATAATTACTGGTTATACACACCTGCGGCAATATGTTAACGGAGCCCATGCGAGCCAGTTCTGATGACCTGATCGTATTAACGAGTAAGTTTGAGCTTATTATCGCACCATATGGACTTTTAGGTTAATTGAAATTTTCGATATCGGTAATAGAAAAGACCCATGCGAGCGTTGCTGACTGTTTTATGTCGTGGTGGTAATCAGTTATGCCTCGCACCTCACTCCGGTAAATGCATGCCTATTTTGTCGGTGATAGATTGAGCTTATTTTTTCAAATAAGAGCGAGAATTTTTTTAAAACGTCCAAAATGTGTAAAAAAACGTTTTTCAGAGCAGCGACCAACCCAAACGTCAATATGCATTGGATGCGGTCTCGGTTAGTTTTCGGAACTTGTTTTAACCGGACAGACGAAATTTACCTTTAAAATTTTGTCTGATGAACTTGTCAAATTGTTACACTCGTCAATTTGGTCAAAATTTAGGAAATATTAATACCTAAAGTACCATCCTCGTCATAAAAATCAGACACGTGATAAATTGGTCACGAAATTATTACGTCATCGGTCCTCTTTCTGGCTGGTGTGTTAAGCAAGCTGCACAGGCAATCTCCCTGCTGACACAAAACTGGCCAAAGAAGGACCTACCAGGCATAGGTCGGACTGATTTTTCATGCACTACTGGCCGCGATGGTTTTTTAGAAATAAATTTTTATAATAATAACTTTTAATATCAATAAATTTTTGAGAAATCTTCGACCGCTACATCCTCCGAGTGTCGCCTGATCTGGAATGGCACGCCGCGTGTCTTCGGGTGGGTGACAATATTTTTAATTTCCGTTCTTTTTAGGATTTTTTTTCGTCCACTTTTGATTTTTTTTGTCCAAATCTAAACGAAATTATGCATTCCAGTGCGCGCAATGCCAACATTTCCTCGACGAAACCTGCACGGCGTTTATTCGCGACGGAAAATGCTACTGCAAGAACGACTATATCAGGTTCGTCACCTCACCGGGGGGGGGGGGGAATTTGGAAAATTTCCCCTAATTTTTGCTTTATCCCTGATTAGTGCCTATATATGCTTATCACATCCCAATTTTATTGAGCTGCCCATGAAATCAAAATCCAATCAAAACATACACAAAGCCACAAATTACAAAATAATCTGCGTGTCACGTCACAGGAGCGCGCGCTTCACAGGCGGGGTGCACGGTTTGGCCAGGCACTGTAATTACGCCACATGCCGCCCCTGGGACCATTTTGGGTACCTTGCGCTCGTTGGCCGCATTTTTGCTCCTCATGTGTGTGTTTTCTCTTCTGGAACCCAAATAACTCTGAACGGGATCCCGCAATCGTCAGAAAGGAAGAGTGATTTTAGCTAATTTGATTTGGTGTGTGCGCTGTTGGTGTTTATTGTGTATTGAACTGCCGATTATGTAATCAACACAGCGATTAGGAATAAAGACAATCGAAACAGGAGAAAAGAAAGAATGACAGTATGCCCTAAACTGATGCGCACACGCAGCACAGTGAGTAGTCAGTTTTTGGTGCGCATGCATATGTACTCCTTTTGTGCCACAATGCTATGCTTGTGCCAAGTTTCAGGACTGGTACCATACTTTGGATGGTCTTCTTTCCATGCATTATCATCACATCACCTGTAAATTTTCAACGAATATGACCGATTCAAACATCAGCCATCAGCTAGGATGAATGAAAAGATACCTCCGTGGAAACATTTGCAGTTGATGTTTCAAAGAATTGCTCGAGAATGTAAAAAAATAATGTTCGACAGTCATGCTGAAGTTTGTTGTGCGCATATGACAGGCTTGCTTGTGATACAAAAATGTTTCGACATCTGCACTATAACAGAGCTCCGAAATTGAACAGAAACAATGGAGACTCTGAATGCTCGCGTTTTGAAAAC
Source organism: Rhynchonema sp. JSB1_4 (assembly GCA_030248065.1). Taxonomy (NCBI): domain Eukaryota; kingdom Metazoa; phylum Nematoda; class Chromadorea; order Monhysterida; family Xyalidae; genus Rhynchonema; species Rhynchonema sp. JSB1_4. Next base: position 10,994 of record JASAMV010004590.1, read on the forward strand.
AACACAAAAAACAACTGACAAAAAACCGCACCATTCAAATGGGAGATATTCCATTTTTTGCAGGCTTTTCGGCGCCAAATGTCACAAATGCGGCGTGACGTTCATCAAAAACGACTGCGTGATGCGTGCCCGTCATCGGATGTACCACATGGAGTGCTTCAGATGCGAACATTGTGCGCGAAGACTCATGCCCGGAGACGAATTTGCGTTGAGGTATACTTATGTGAATTTTTTGTTTTTGTAGACTGCTTTATGAAACATCGGCTAGTCTGACTTGCTTGAACTGTAAAGGCTAAACTGTCATGAAAGAATTTGCTTCGCTTGCGCATTATCTGACAGCGTGAAGGCGGTGGGCAAGTGATATTGTTTTTTTGCGCGCGCTACGCGAGTTTTGTGTGATGCATTTACATAATCAACGACCGTGTGCAACCACGAAAGAAAATAGGCTGAAGAAAAATCAATTGTTTTGAACGAAGTGTTTCTCCATGAGTATACAAACAAACAAACACAGTGTCAACAAGAATACACTGCTACATTAATGTGCTCACTCAACTTCACGATGAACGTTCGCAATTCAGGAATGACCAATTATACTGTCGTGCCGACTATGAACAAATGCTGCAACACCCAGCTGTACTCATTCCGAGCGCTATGCCACCAGGTGATGTGGGACCACCACCTAATGCTACTGTCACGCCGTTGGGTACGTATCATTCATGGTTTCCTAAACTTTCTCACTTTCGTTTGAGTTCACAATTTCAAACCTTTCGTTTGAGTTCACAATTTCAAATTGGATAATTATCTGATCCCGACGATTGCACAGTCCGCCGGCATGGTGTGCTGCTGTAGTGTTACGCTGTTTATTTTTCCTGTACGTTTTTGTTTTTAGCACTTTTGTATACCAGGGCGTGACACCGGCAAGCCGTCCACATCTCCCTGGTCGTAACGGAGTGAAACATAAGAGGACGGGAAGTGGGATTTTTTGCCACAGATTGCGTTATGACCAATAACGTTGAATATTTTCCGTTTTTGTAAACAGAAATAGGAGTAAACAGGTTGATGCTGGGTTGGCCATGTACATTCCTGGGCATGATAACAAAAAATCATACACCCGTCCAAAATGCTTTTTTCACTCAGGACCCATGTCATGCTTTCAAAATCGATCATATTTTTAAAAATCTGTCTTTTACAGGCGCACCCTCGCTCACATCGGTATCATCGGACATCATCGGTCACAACACCTCATCCAGCAGTGAGTCCTCCACCTCAACCTCAGCGGGTGGCGGTGGCCCGATGCTCCTCAGTGGTGGTGCAGGGTCAGGGGGCGGACGGTCAGCCGCATCCAGCTTGCTGACTCAGGCGAAAAAGGACAAAAAGGACAAATCCAAGACCACGCGCGTGCGAACTGTACTGAACGAGAAGCAACTGCACACGTTGAGATCGTGTTATGCGGCCAATCCACGACCTGATGCTCTGATGAAGGAACAATTGGTGGAGATGACCGGACTGAATCCCAGAGTGATCAGAGTCTGGTTCCAGAACAAACGCTGTAAGGACAAGAAACGACAGATGGCTATGAAATACATGCAGCAACAGCATGAAAAGGTCGGTTTTATGCTGTTTTTCGGATTATAATTTTTATATATTAGTGCTTCATGAATCGTGCACTTTTCTGAAATGCGTATCTGAAAACGGGTTTATCCCTTCGTACCCACCTGTGCGTATGGGACCAATGTGACCAATACCGTATATACAGTAGTTAGACATCGTTTATTAGGTACACGCAGTGCTTTAGGCCTGGAAGGGATATACCCTAAAACTTTACTCAAACAAACAAAACAGTCTTCCGACAGATAACATAAGGAACAGAAGGGTTTTCGAGTGTTATGTTAGCACACCTCTATGTTTGATCAACAACCTCCGATCACATTCTGCCCCGTTTTTGGGTATACCGTTCGTTGTGCTCAGTAGGATGCAGCACAGGGTGACCCAAGAAGTACCACACTCACAATTCACCTGTGTGTACCGTTGTGTGTATCAAGTAGTTTATTTGTTGTTGACTAACTGTGCGTAACTGTGAGCCCGTATGCCTCGGTCAAACAGACCGCAGTCGCCTGGCCCGGGGCGATAAATATAAACATTTCAAATTTACGCGCCCGTGTTTTGTATTTGACCATCGGTAACCTATTTATGGGTACAAAGAGTCAGTTGCGGGCCACCAACTCATACAGTACCCAAGTTATGGAAGATGTTTCACGTACGCGTGCCAAGTGAGAGTTGTGAACACATTGTTGTTATTGACAGTTTTGTAACATTATAGACCACTTGCGTTTGTCACATTTCACCATGGGGGGTTGGTCGGAAATCATATTTCGCGGATAACTTTTCTTAAGAAGTTAGCGTGCTACCATAGTGTACTTATCAAAGCGGTTAAAATGACTATGGTAACAATAAACACCACGGATAGGTGTACATGGTATAGTTTCACATCAGACACGCACACGCAACTCCACATGATGGTCCACCACAAACCCCAACGAACCCCAACTCCCTCCCCATTCCAGAACCAAGCGCTCAACGGTGTTCGCCTTCAAGGCATCGGACCCCTGATGGCCTCCAGTCCAACGTCGCACGACAACGTGCTGCAGCCAGTCGACATACAACAGATGCAACAATCGCAGGCATTGTGGCAACCGCTGCAGCCGGACTGTGATTCGAACACCACAACTGCATTCCAACAATTGGTGAGAGAATACTAGCAGGACTTTTGGTTCATTTGTTTGACACTTGCGCTGAAATCTGACCCTGTTGAAACATCAGCCGAGCAGGCAGGCACTTGTGGTGGCCACAGTAATGGCGGCAACCTATGGATGTACCGTCAGGCGGAAGTCCGTTGTCTGCATTTATGCTGTCTGCGTCCTTCTATCGTGATTTGAATGTCTGATGTTTCAAACAAAGTCACCAATTATTCTTTGTGGTTTTGAACTATACATAGTTGTCTTGGCTTGTTGCATTTCGAACAATTCCCAACCTCCGTCGTGCGAAATATCCAGCATTTCTTGCCGGGCTCTCCCATAAAACCACACAAACAATAGAGCCAAACGGTTACCACCAGTCAGAACGTAACATCGCGTGTCTAGTGGTGGTGTGATGCGTTGGGGGTGGAGCCAAAGTTATGGCACAGAGCGAAAGAAAAGTAAACTTTGGGGTTTTATTCGTTGGCGCTGCAAAAGTTTACAAATATTCGAGCCCGCTTTTCAAGGAATGCCACACACTGGACTCAATCAGTTGCAGTACCCAAGGATTATACATGTGCATTTTTGGGTCCGGTGTACGACCGTGTTGTCTAGTGGAACAACTGCTGTTTAGTGACTGCTAATTCGCCGCTGCGGCACACAAGCGTTTTGTCGTAATGTTCAGTTTGTTTAGGCCACCGGCCAAAAGCCACAACGTGAAGAAGCATTCAGATTTTGGGACCAAACGTTGCGGTTCCAATTTTATTCAGCTCTGGTTTCGGTCCAAATTTACATCATGTTGACACGGAACCAAACTTTATATACTTTTAGGGCCTGATTGAGTCCTCAACTTTTGAGCAACCAAAATTGACAGGCGTTTTGTCTAAGTTTCAATGCGCATAAGCGCGGTGTTTGTGTCTGTGTTTGGGGGAGGGACCACCCAAAGTCTGCGAAAAGTTTACGTGCCTGTAAGAAGTTGTGGTAACAGAGATGTAACGGGGCCAAACGGGGGTGACAATGAAAATATGGCCATGTAGAATAATTTGTAGCGGGCTGTCTGTCATAAGAATGTGGAACACTCTGTTTTTGTAGCTCGATCTTTTTTCAATTTGAAATTCTGGGAAATGCTTTGAAAATTTGCACCGTACCCACCTACTGTGGCCATAACAGGTAGTATTGCAGGTCCTCACGCGTTGCGTTTATGTACAGTTCCGGGTGCAATTCTAGGCTGAAAGTTGAAGTCGCGTGCACGCGACTTCCTAGTGCTAAAACATGGGCAGCGCACGCGCAAAACTTCGCGTGCACGCGAAGTTACTTCGACTTTTGCCTATACTTTGCACTGTTTCGCACGCGCGTGCACGCGACTTCAACTTTCAGCCTAGCTTTGCACCCGGTACTGTATATAAAATGACTATCGAAATAATGTGACGACGCAACTCTTCATGATTCGTTGAAACATCAGAAATCCATTTTTGTGCATCCGAGTATCATGATAACAATAAGAATCGCACGCACACGCATGAGCGTTAGCTTACATATGTACACATGTTTCCATCTCGAGCGGAGCCCATCCTGTAAAGACAAATGTGTTTTGGTAATGCTCAATGTATACGTATAACTGTAAGTGAAACTGTAACTGTAACTATGGCAGTGTAACATTATCCCTCTCCATTGTCGCAGATGCACGGTTTCGGTGACCCGAGCGACCCGTCCCTTCAGCCGTTTATGCAAAGTGGCGGTGGTGCTGGGGGACCGACGTCCACAGCCGATTCGGGATTTGGACTTGACACCAGTCACGATCTGGACTCGGGTGCCTTTTCGCCTCAAATGGCACCCAGCGATCTATCGTCACCATCATGTAGTGATTGATCGATTGATACATGAGTTTGAGTTATTTGAATCTGGCGATTAAGTCTGTATCACGTGACTTGCGGATATTCGTAAAAATCAGACCCGAATCGCACAGATTCAATGACTCAAACCAGTATCATTTTGATTGGCTAATGCATCAGAACTGACTGTGTGCAAAACTTCTTTGACGTGATATGTATACAAGAGCTCGTTTTATTTACGTTTGTTGATGTGTACGATATATTTATTGTTTTCGTTATTGTATATTTTGATTGTTCGCAGCAAATTTAAAAATACTTTTTGTGCAACCACCTTCAATTTCAACAAGACGAGAACTACAGCACAGAAAAGTATGTTAAAATGTCTAGTCCAGTAGGGTAAACTCAATGTCAAGATACCGTAACCTGAACTTTACGTGATGTACAGTTATCAACTACAGTAGCCCTGTTTGACAGTCGATTTTCATTTTATGCACCATGATACAAAATGTTTCAGAAAATTACTCTTATTATTGACGAGCTTCCGAATCCACGTTATTCACCGCTGGAATATTTCTCGTGTAAACTTTGAGAGCGGCGCGGCTGAGATTCAATTCCCGGAAATTGTGATTATTTTCTTTTTCATTTCATTTATTCTCTTGTTTCGTCTCAGAGTAATTTCGTTTATGTCATACATTTTGTTATTTTATGCATTAAAAACTTTGGCGTGTTTTTGTTGTTATTATTTGTAAAAGTTTGTTTTTAAAAATGATAAAAAAATCAATTTTGATACCGACAGTATTTGAAAAAAGTGCACCATTAATAGCAATTTCGTTAAAAGTTTTCTAGCAGTAGTGTAAAAGTGTGCTTTAATGTGGTGAATAGCTAATCAGGCCATTTGTGCTCTCAGGCTTTTTTGTTTTCAAATAAGCAAGATGCACTTAGTAATTCCGGACCATGTTTGTTTGCGAAGTGCGTAGCGTAGCGTGGGGCGCTGATTTTCTTCCAAGCCGCCTACAACGGTCGGAAAATGGTCAAAAATTCAAGGCTTGTTCTGCTGTTGTAGTGTTCCGAAGGCCAAATCTTACCACCACACACACACAACACTTGGCTAGATGCAAACTTATGTACCACAACTAACTGTGTGTTGAAGACAAAGCTGATTTATCTAAACGCCAAGGCCGCAACGAGAAATGAACAAGAGCTCGAGACCATAAGAAAAGTTTTCACTTAGCGCGGAACCGTTTAGTTGGAATAACTTTACACACACACCACACCCAAACACCAGGCATAATTGAGCTGTTTTATGCAAGAAAAGACCAAGTGGTATTATGTTGGGCTTTTTTTGGATGTGGCGAACTAAACGTTAGGAAGAACGCACTGAAATCCAAATCTGCAACGCTGTGGCGTCTGATTGTCAAGCGCTTTTTCTGACAGGACGTCCTGCTCATAATTTTGCTTCATGTCATCATGATTTCGTGACATTTATTTCGCCGCACCGCGCCTTTTTGGTTTGCCCGGACCGGGAATAATTTTCAAATTTTCGGTCCTCTCGTTTGCCCAACCAACACTTTCGTTGCACCCAGTAAATGCCCCTGCAAGGCAAGAGTCGGGTTCGTAAACGATTTAGAAACGATAACAGACCGAGAACCGGCTCGGACCCGCCACTACGCTATTGGAAGGTGCACTTTCAGTTTTATGTGCTGTTAGAATATGACAGCTGACAGACACGTGTTGTACCATGTGTCTTTAGCACAGAGGGTGGCCCGTATAATTGTGCACAGGGTGTGCTGAAAGTCACAAACGGGACCCTAGAATTTCTCGGGCTCAAATTGAGTGGTGTACCTAATAGGTAGGTACCTAACCACTGGCCTGGCGCAATAATCTGATATAAGCACGGTGCAAGCGGTGTGTGAGGTCTTTATTGGCGAGTGTGTGGTTCTGCCTTAACCTCGACAGGGGCAGGTATGTAACTCAAATTTTCGGGTACCTGTGGTGCTTGAAGCTCAAACTCACAGCGGACACCCTCTACAAATCAGTTTTTGTCAAAGAGAGCGCTACAATTTGGCGCGACAAAGGAGATTCGCGCATTTCCTAATGTGATTTAGTCGTTAGCCATTATTTGGATGTAGTTTGCGCGCTTTTCGTCATCTTGAAACGACCAACCGCTGAGAAATAAAGCCATACACATTGGGTTTATTGGGTTCCAAGTCAGTGCTGGCAGAAGTTTCATTCTGAAAGGAGACCCATGAAACATTTGTCCAAAGAAACACACAGAACGCAATTCACTTCCAGTCGGATGGCTAAATCGAGCGAGGGCTTCGGTTACGGTATTGGATTTCGGGTGCAACGACATAAAAATTACGACATAAACATTGGTTTTGCGTGAACCTTGACAGATTGGGTGTCCCCATCGGGTTTCTCGGGTCCAAAAGGCTTTAAGTGAGTTTCAGTTGCTGGTTATACCCAAAACTCCGATTTGCCATTTCACGCACTTACAGTAACCCAATATTTTCCGAAAGGTAACGACACGCGCACTCCAAATGGCGTCACGCTGTTTAGTGTGTGTTGATTGTTACATAAAGATTACCGTCCACTAATGTGCCTTGGGGGATGACACGCTAAAAACAAAAAAGAGAAAATCATCTTCTTTCTTGGTTCAAAGCGTGCGTGCCGCGTGTGTTGCACGTTGAGGTGGTCACAGTGCTCTTCAGGGGCGATGTATGTAGGTACAATTGATAGATGCATGTAATTGTTGTTGTGGTTAAGAGATTGTGCATCTGTGCCTTGTGAACACACAAAACAAACATTGTGGTGAGCTTAAGTGGTTAATGTGCTGCCAACGCATGTCTTTCTCTTTCATTGCATTTTTTGGTGGCCGTCTTGCTCAGGAGCACTGCTGTCAATGTTTGCGCTGGGGATTTTGGGGGATTTAGTGACGGGTTACGGTATTGTGCAGGTGTCCGGGGGTCTTCTTCAAGCGAACACTGTTTCTTGAAAAAAATCTGATTTGGATTGGGGGCCAAACAACAAGCCAACGGAAAACGGAAATGACGTTTCATCATCAATGCGGCTGAAAAGCGCCACAAATTGGCAATAGCTCACTGGGAAGGACTTGTGGTTTTAAAACCACAAGTAGATATGTGGTTATGACGAAACCACAAATTTCTTGTGGTATTTGAATAAAGGTCTTGTGGTTTTATCGATTAATTACAAAACACTTGTAAAAACCACAAGTCATTTGTAACAAAACAACAAATCACTAGGGGTTCTGCCAAAAAAAGCGGGAATTGCAATGAAACATTTTTGTTGCTGGCTGAGGATCGCCAAACTGGATAATTTTCAAGTTAACGCTTTGCTGTATTTGGTGTTTTCATACTGCGTACGATGTTTGTTATGCCGAAAGCAGTTCAATGGGACTACGCATTTGAAAAGCTATTTGGAAGCCTCAATTTCAACAGCGAAGCTTGAAGACTTCGATTATGGTTGGTTTTCAATTGCTAAAATTTTTACTTTTTGTTCTGCGTCGCATCCGTTTCGAAATCAACATGGAACGCTTTCAGACGACATCCAATTCGTTGTTCCAAACTCTCGTTCTGTTGTCCATTAAATGAAAAAGAGGCCGGGCCCGGCCCATTCTCGGAAAACGCCTGGACCGAGTTCTCAGATCCAATTTTTCAGGTGAGTTTTCGTGCCGATCAAATTTTTCAATGAGTTGCCAAAGTAAAGCAAACAACTCCGCCTATCATACACATCATTTGCCTTTTGACATGTGGTGCTGAAACTGAATTATATACCCTTTAACCTCACTTGACATTTCACTCTTTCAGTCTATCCTGCGCAAAATCAAGCCAGCGGTGCAAGAGCTACTCTTATCGAACCGCACCCAGCAGTGCTGTGCACTACATAACGATCGCCATCGTATCGGTTTGTGATTTGAGTGATATAAATACTTAAAAATTTTCAATTCAAACCAAACTCTGCTTTGTCTTCATGCTGTTTGAGCATGCTTTGCCTTTTAAGTCCAGTATTTTGGTACGCATGTGCCATTTGAAAGCTTTTACTTCATATTTCGCGTTTTTACTTCTATATTTCAAATTTATATCTTGTTTTTGTATGATCTTGCTGTGTGAAGGAGAATAAAGGCAAATAAAAAGTGCACGAACCAAGATTAAAATGTTTGAAACATATAACTTGTAAACGACAGAAGAAATCACAAGTGGTTTGTAAAAGTGGTTTTGGGACTGCTATACCGCTGTGTTATAAACCACAAGTCTTTTGCTTAATTTTACTAGTCTTTAAGTGGCTCCAGTTTTACAAATGACTTGTTAAAAAAACCACGTAAAGACTTGTGGAAAAACCACAAGTCCTTCCCAGTGAGACTGCAGCGCCTGGGAAAACACAAACTCCAGCAGAAACTGAAGTTCATCCAAGTCAAACATGTTGCACATTCTAGCGCCCAAAATGTGGTTTTAGCACCAGCCGTGTTTCCATGCACAGGGTGGCCACTTTCTCAACCGAGTGCGCTTTCCCACCGGCCTCTTTGCGCATAAATTGATGCCCCACTCAACTCACAGCACAACACATGCGGAGGAGCTAATGAATTATGCAACAAAACACGCGTTTTCATATTGGATTCGGTGTGAAGCTGCAGCATCAACGCAACGACTCGCATACTGTATACGTTTTCTCTTGCATTTGATTTCGGGGGGCGGCGGATGGGCTGGCGGAACAACAGCACCGCATGGCAAGTTAGACCAATGTTGGTTTGTTCGGCAAATAAACAGCCAAATACAATAAATGCATTAGAAAGCGTATGTGGCTTTGCTCAACAATACGTGTGACTGCAGCGTAAGTCAGGTAAGCCACAGCATGGGGCATGGTCACTTTCTCACTTATCATGTACTATCTAACATGGAGCCAGAGGCAACATTCACGAGGAAATTGCGGGTGTGCCGACATTCATGGTTGTCCGATGTGACAAAATCGACATTTCTTGGGGTCGGGCACTAAAATGTTTTCCTGTCTCGGATATCTCAGAAACCCGTCTCTACGTATGTCATACATGCAGTAGCTCGCATGTTTAGGACATGGCGCATGGTTGTAGATTCGGCGCAAGGTTTCAAATATCAGAATGTCCCAAATTATTCGGCACCAGTGCGCACTCTGGTTAGCGTTGTGAAACATCAGCGACTCAGCTGTCAGCACCCATCAACCTTCCATGTTTGCATACAAGAACAGAAACAGCAGCACATAGTGCGGTAACATAAGAAAATGTCGGCGAAATATTATGTAACTCATGTGGTATGGGTCATGTTGTATGTACCTATAAAATCAATGTGTTGCGCCGCATGAGACGTACAGGGGGCGCTAATGGAGTTCCGCCGCTGGACAAATATCCGGCTGCGTCTGGCCGGGTATAGTCGATGCGGATGCGGAATTGTGTCAAGGTGGTGTCAAAAGTTTGCTCGTTGGCAGAACTTGTGTATCAATTTGCAGCCACAATTCCATTTGCTTCACCATTGATTAATTCCGATACAGTGCAAATACATACGTCGTCTGATTTCTAGGTCATTAAATCTTGTTGAACATCAACCATTAAACTGGTACACAGCTCGACCCCCGCCCGAAATCCCCTACCCAAACTGTAAACCACCATGTGCCAAAGCTTTTTAGCTCCCGTTTCACTGTCTGTGTGCCTGTCAATAACACAAAATTGCATCTCGGGCACTGATGAGCAGACATCATTTTCTAAGCCGAGTAACCCCAACAACATTTTCAACGGCGCCACATGTGCAAACATTCATGTCTCAATGTATACAATGGCTACCGTATACCCGGGTTTGTAGAGTTGCAGAGTAAGATATACCGATCGTGATACGAAGGGGACTGTGTGTAGCTGAAGAAAACGAGCGAGCTGCTTCTCATGCGGATATAGTATGTATAGCTAACATGTGACTACACAAAGGTACACCTACAAAGCATACCTAGTGCCCAGCACAGCAGTAGCTAATCAGTGTAAGTGCATGCAGTAGTGCACTTGCACACACAGCTGCGTTGTGCATACTGTATGGTGCTTGAACCGGCTTTTGTCAGTGACCCAAGATAAGACAACAACAATGCACTAGCACACATGTTCAGCTAACCATGGATCGTTTTGGATACAGGGGTGGGGAAGTTACCGTAACCCGGGGAATAAAGAGAGTGCCGGTACCCAGGAAAAACCACCATAATTCGTGCTTTATGCTTGATAATCATTCATTATTACAGATTTATTTACTCTAATATTTTAGTATGTGGAGGGCTGTCTCATCTCTCTCGTCATGACCTTCTTAAAGGGGCGTTTACACATGCGCACATATGGCACGTGAAGACAATATGGCATACAGCGGCTGAAAAATGGCTGCAACACCACATGTAGACACAGAGTGACCGTACAAATTATGGGGTTGGTTGTTCTCTTGTGAAGCAAGAGCAAGCACCAGATGCCAAATGTGTGCACAATACGTGATAGCATAATTGGAAGCGACAATCGGTGAAGTAGACACAGTATTTGAGCTCGAATATAAAGTCTGCATAATACGTGATTTTCCGTGTTCTTTCGCGTTTTCGGGCCAGGGGCGATATCGGAGGGTCGTTTTGAATGTGGCAGGGTTCCGAAAAATATTGACGCGATCACACAATCATCGCAGCACAATTTCTTTTGAAACCAGCCCAGATACGGCAACAAAAGGCAGCTGCACGGACATGTCCATTTCTTTCACTGGATCGAGCGCAGGCGCCACAAGATCCACGTGCATGCAAATCCAGCTCAATACTTCTATGCGCACATCTTACTTACGCATTACTTACCTGAAGTAAGGAAAGGCAAGGTTAAGGAAAGAAAGAAAGATCCGCACACATCCTCACCTCGTCTTGACCCTTCATATAAAAGGGGCGAAGCTCTAAGGCATAATTTTGGTTCTGTGAATCCGAACAGATATTAACTATTGCACGTTGATAGTTTTTTTACGGTTATGAGCTCTATCAGCAATGATAATTGCTACAAAGGAGGGATCACAGTAATCCACAGGCTATAGGGCTCATCAATTTCTCCTAAATCACCAAGTTGTAATCACGTTTGTCATGTTCACGCGCGAATTGAATCTTTCTGCAGGCGTTTCTCGGATCTGCTTTATGTCATAAACTTCATGGCGATGAAAAGTAACAAGAATGTCGCCATTTACCATCGTCGAGAGCCGGTACCACACAAATACAATATCCAGGTGCAGCTGAAACTTACCTTTGTAAGCACTTCGGGGGCGATGCACATGAACGTTGAAATGAACATCAGCAGCAATTTGCACATGCGTTTCCACAACTTCCGTGACTTTCGACGGGTGTTGCTAACACTTTGAGTAAAAGCACCATGCATCCAAAAGAACAGAAATTAATCATCCTATCCATATATGTACATGTAGGTACTTAGTTGTTGGGCGATCGGTCATGTGGGTGGACTTGAGTTGAATTTGCAATTCGGAGTAAGCTGGGATGCACCTGTACGTGAAGTGCTGCTTTTCGGTCGCTGCACTCCACACTCGATTTGCCCGGATTACATGTGTGTTCCTACCGTAACTGACGAGAAGTAGTTGTGAATGAACATTCGAATATCCCGAATGACCCGCTCTGCACCTTCGTGACTGTGGGTGAACACCGTTTCCTTTGACGCCGAACGGTTACGGCAGCGGCACCCCAAAAGTGAAGGCTTGTTGTTTGTTCCCTTTAAGAGCGCGCAGGCTGAACGTGCGACACTGATTTGTTCATTTTTGTGTGGTATACAGCCAAAAAAACATTCTAATGTCCGCCCGCGGACAGCGTTAGCGTGGCCGGCGCCCTGAACGCGGATTGTGTGCAGTTATGCGGTGCTGTAGAGTGCTTTTTTGCAAGCGTTCAAATGTCCATGAAAAACAATGGATAACTTAATGTTTAGTTGATGCAAACTTTGTACACAAGCGTGTGGCGGGCGAAAAGCAGAGATGGCAGATCGCTCCATTGTTATTGTAGATTTGAACTCAGTCGTCAACTCAAGTCGCCAAATCGTGTCGTCATGTTACTCACAACTGTAGAGTCATCAAGTTAAGTCGTTGAGGTCGAGGTAAATTATGTATGTAAAGGCAGTCTACGGGAGGTTGTCACTCAGCCCCCGAATACCGTAACCTACCGTAACTTTGATCTGCAAGGATCGTGTCGAGACCATTCTGGGTTTTATCTATGTTTTGCGTGTTAGCGCCAACACCAACCAACAATTCCAAGTTTTGGTGATCGACGCGCACGATGACAATTTCCAGCTTGCTGCCGCTAATACACGTCTCGATAAGCAGCGATCAGTGTGGGTCTCGCAGCGATCTCGCTTCCGGTGGGTTACGGTATTCGGGGGCTGAGTGACAACCTCCCGTAGACTGCCTTTATGTGCTGAGTCGGAGCGGCTCGAATTGTAGTAACGTCCCATTCTAAAAATTAAAGCGAGAACTGGTGTTAGTATTGGTGGGAATTGTGCACGCTTAACGTCAGGGATGCATTTTTGTCGAAATTCCCATTCATTCGTTCGCTCGCGCTCGTATGGGCTCATTGACCCGAGCCACGAACTCTTTCGTTTAGGTCTGCTTTTATGACGAAATTGCCGTTGCCAAACTGACAATCCTCCACAGAAGGCAAAACCATTAGAGTCGTCGAGGTATCTAACATAGCGCACGAGCACCAGCGCTCCCCGGGCGATCTGATCTGACGACTTGACTTCACGACTGTAGTATTAGCCTGGATTCGGGTCGGATTCCGGTTTGAAACGCTTATCGTTCCATATTACGATGTTTGTCAACTTCGTACACGTAGTTCGTACGTACGGCATTGCAGGTTAATCGCTTGTTTTTGTACTGCACAGGTTCTATTTAATTTATGTGAATAAAAAAATACGCAATACACAAAATACACGAACTCGCTCAATGATGGTTGCCAGCCACCGAATCGTAGGAGCGCTCTTGGCACTGGCATGGGTGCAATATTCGTCAGCTTGGTGTGACGACCAACCGCCGTCCGAGGATTGCCCCAGTAAGATGTGGGGGAATAGAGGGTGGGATTCCCCATTCCCTAGTGTGGGGCATGGGAAATCGGCTTGGCTATCAAAATAGGAATCAGGTGCCGGAACTGTCCGCATAAAGCCCCCTCTCCGAATAGAGTCCTCGGGCCGGATCTTGAAGTGGAAAATTTTCCACTTAACCCTCGGGGGCCTAATTTCACCATTATCTTGTGATCCATCAATTTTCTTATCGACCGGCAAAGCTGCAAAGATTGTTCAAATTAGTGTATTATAGCGACCAAAATATCGTGTTTTTCCAATGTTTTCGGTTGTTTCACCACGTTGACTTGACATAAAGATCGTTATAATCAGGTTCGAATACGGTTGCAGAATGTCAAAATGCTGCTCTAAGGTTATCCACCCAACAACGTTGAAAACAAATAGTTTTCCGCTTAAAGCCCCAGAGGGCTCTCACTGGAAAGCCCTTCGGGCTCTAATTGGATGACTTGTTTGAAGCATACACCGTGTTGACGGTTGCAAAGTTCCCGGTGCTGAGCGCTTCTGGCCGTTGAGATGTTGCTCGCACTGATTGGCTGGCTGCCCAAAAAGTGGGAGCACGTTCATGAACGGCCGTTTGTATAGGTATAGTACTACGTTTGGCCATAAGTGTTGAACGAAGCATTTCAGGATACAAGGAATGGAGAGCTGTATTCAAAACGTGCACAGTGCTGATGTCTGGCACAAATGAAGGGCCTGTCCGACTATTTGTTACGGTCGAAGACCCGGAAACGGGAGATACTGCCCAGGTAACGTACCATGCATGGTATGTGTGTAGGTTCCTTGGGCGGCGAATTTCAGAAGTCCTGAGCCTAGAGGAATATGGTAGGCAAATAGCCAAATTGACCATTTTTCGGTGAAATACAGAGATTTCGATGAACAAATTAATCTTTTTAGGTTAATCTCAGATTTTTCGATGTCAGGTTAAAAAAAGTCTGGAATGAGTTTGAGATTTAATCAAGGAAAAACCCAACAGCTTGCCCAGTAAATATCTGAATTCAGGTAGGTCAAGAGCTGACATTAAATAAAAAGATTCACTGAACGTCACTCAGTCACATTCATAAAATACATTGGGTTGATGATTCAACTCGTGTTAAACTTCATGGAACTTCAGATGATACAGAAAACCACTGGTACCGTATATTTGCAGAAGTATAGGTACCCATGCCAGTTTATTTATTTTTATCTAGTCAGTTCATTTATTTTTATCCAGGCTGTCGTGGTCGTTATTATGCAATTGCCTTCTAGTGGTAAACGTTTTATGTTTGGTGATTTACAGCAAGAGATCCACATCCACGAAACAAATTCCCGAAATCCGTTCGAGAGATACAATTTGGACATATTTCGCGATGTCGCGCATTTTACACTTTTCTGCCTTGAATAGCAACGTTCCATAAGTCAGAGCACTATTATGTAGATTGCTACTGCAGTGACAATCAATCAAAACAACAAGATCAAAATTAAACCGTTTTTTTTTACTAAATGATCTTTTCGCAACAGGTCAAGCAGCATCACCTCAAATAACTTCCAGATTTTCACGTTTTCACGAACGTAGGTCGAGTTTTGAACATATACCAATATTACTTTTACTGTCCAGTTTTTCGCCAAAGGTAGCAGTGAGCTTCACAGCTTAATTTTCAATGCCGACGTAATAGTACGTATGTAGATATGGGCGGAGCAGTGTAAAATGCGTCCAGTTCACGTTGTGGAGCAGCAGGATCAACAAATTGGGTGTTTCGCTGATGCAAGATGGGAGTATGGATATCGACGGCGAATGGTGTTTGGACTATGTGAGTCATCTGTCTCAGCAATGGAGCGCTGTGCGCAATATTTTGCTCGAGATTACGCACTTCATTATTCGATTCAGGTAATGCTCATCAACCTGAAACGGCGCAAGTGCGTGTGGTACAGCTACGGACAGCAGTGGATCATGCCGACAAGGTTGGAGCAGATGCTGATTGAAACGCTCATGGTTGCCCAATTATTCTGATTAGCAACCCACAATTTTGAATATGCGCTCATTTTAATCCCGTTCAGCCGTCAGAGCCGTTACGTATATGACGGAAAGCGAGAGCAGGCGACGTTCGACGATTGTATCGAACAATTGAAAAAGCGTAGTGGCAGGACAGGAAAATGGGTGAGAACGGGTTTCTGGAAAAAGTACTGGGAAGATCAGCTGAGCCTGTGCACCGCCAACAGTGAGATCTGCTGAAATTGCTCGATTTTTGTGTTTTTCAGGTGGTTGGTTTTGCGCAGCACATTCTAAATGGTCATTGTTTGTTCTTTGAACAAATTGAACACGATGTGTTTGAAATTTTTCTCGATGGAAAGTTATATACGTATTGGAATAAAGCAAATGATTATGAATCAACAAACAACGATGCTTCCAAAGTGATTCTGAATGATTTTAAACAAAGCTGATTAACGCAAGCATTTGTAATTTCGCAGCCATTACCAAATCTCAAGCCGATCAGCAGCACTAGCGTGGTGGTACCGTACCACAGCACATTGACATAAGATTGTTATGATTTCTCAAATCTCTTTTCCTTTATGCGTGACTTCATGATATCTCTCAAAATAGCTGGCTGTATATAAGTCAGTGGTCGCACATTTCTTACGTCCTGTATTTTTGTACACATACATATAGTATCACACAAGTTGAAAAATGTTTGCTCTAGCAAACAAAGCAGTGGAAATATGGCTCTCCGTTCATATACGAGTTTTATACAAGAGGCAACCTAGTTTCTCAAGTCTAATCGAGACAGTTGGTCTGACCAAAGTTCATTTCAAGTTGAAGTTTCAGACCCAAGCCATATTTGTGGTAATCATCTGCAAGTTTGAACCCCTTGGATTACCAACAAAATGACTTGGGTCTGAATCTTCAACTTGAAATGAATTGTCAGACAAACTGTCTCGACTAGACTTGAGACACTTGCTTGCCGCTTGTATTCAGCTTTTATATGAACGGAGCGCGGAGAACCACATTTCTACCAGTTTGTTTGCGACAGCAAACATTTTTCAACTTGTGTGATATATTGTATGTATGCGCACAAAAATACAGGGCTTGTGAAATGTGCGACTATACCACTGACTTATGCAGCCAGTTATCTCGAGAGATCACATGAAGTCACGCAAACATTTTTCAACTTGTGTCCCAATTTTATAGCGAGTTCTCAAAAATCACTTGATCAAATAACCTCAGCTTCTCGACAGTACCATTGGATACACAGTCCGAAATCGATAAATCCTTTCATTCGTACATTTGTGGTGTCCAACATGGCTTGTACAGTTCATATTCCTTTCGTCTTTTATCGTTTAGTGTAAATGGTGCGTGCAAGTGTAACAAACAGATTAGAAATACCAATCAAACGGTTGTGCCACCTAAAATGTACCCGAATGGCGATTATCAGATGTAGCGCGTGGAACCGTCCTTACAGTCAGTCAATTTGATAAATTTTCCAATAATTCTCAAGTTTTGTGTTTCCTCTTTTCCCCGGCAAACGCTTTTTGAATGGTCATATCGCAACTCAGTCGATTGCCTCGGTTACTGAACCGAACCACGGTTTTCTTAAGTCTCAGTAGTAAAAAAAGCAACCTTTGAACTTCAGTAGCAGGAGCAACACAACGGTCCGCCTTGTTCCACGGTTTATGTTCTTCGTTCCTCCATTTACCTTCGACGCACGTCAAAGTCATCGTTTGATCGGCGCAGCGACTTAATTTCCAATGAGCGCCTGGCTTGCAGATCAGCTTCAGTACAGTGCCTTCAATGTGAAAACAGAGTGCAACTGTACGGCGATGACGGCCCGATATGACGGCTTTTTGGCGAAATAACACAAACTGGGCATGTGAGCTCGTCGCACTTTAGCTAGACCACGTGGAAGGCTAAGAACCGCGTCTCGAACCAGTCAAGTTCCAACTAGTGGAGCAACCAAACGTATTGCAAGTGCTTGAGTGAAGCACCACAGGTAACGCAACGCTGCGCACAGCTATCCATTTTAAAAGCAAAATTGCCATAATTGCCTGATTTTTCATGGTTGCCCGAACATGGTTGCGTTGGTAGTGTGTATTACTCATGTTCGCAAGTCGAAATTGCATAATAGTCAGATCGTGCTGTGGTGTGGCGTGTAAATATTATTGTGTGTGTGTCAGTTGTGTAATATTGTCCTTATCATAATATTGCGTTATTATAGTCATGCAGATGTACTCCAACTCTTTATTTAATTTGTGCCAGCCAAATTGTAAACACCTAGGTATTCATCGTTACTGTCATGCCTCGAGCGGTTGTTGATGTTTACCCTTTTCGTGTCTGAAACGAAATAAAATACTACTACTACTACTATGTGTCATAACACTGGTTTTGCAAAGTGTCAGGGCAGTTACAGCCGCAAGCAACCAGAATCGAGCGGAAGCTGACCTTCTTTCACGTATTCTCCAACTTCTCCTTTCGGGTAGTATTCGTGCTTGCCATGATTGCTAACTCCATTCTTTGGTTTAGGGCATACTGTAACGTTTTAAAGTTCATCCTTCCGGATTAGACTTGGTTTCGAACTTCCAAATGTTTTGTAACAATTTCGAAAATGTTCGAGCTGATTCCGAACTTGAGTTCGAATATTTCGACCATATTACCCAACAATTCTGTGTTATCATTCATCGGTGCAAATCCATTTTGAATGCGACTGTGCTTAGTTTGATATACTAAGTTTCTAATTTCGTTGCCTCATGCATTTTTACAGACGCAGGAAAACTCCCGTTCGAAGTCGAAGCAGGCAACAAGCTCAACACACGGTCAATAAGCCACGCTACTGGCTCGCGTGCGCTTCGAACGTTTCAGTCACACAAGCTGTGTGTGTCAGCTGCGTGGCTTGTTCACTGTGTGTTGAGCTTGTTGCCTGCTTCGACTTCGAACGAGAGTTTCCCTGCGTCTGTAAGAATGCATGAGGCAACGAGATTAGAAATTTACTATATGACAAATAAAGACAGTTACTTAAAACAATTGATTATTGCCGAACTGACTTCGAATTGATTTTGAAATATTCCGCGAATGTTCAGGCCCGGAGAAGTTCAGGCCGGACAGGCCCAGCATGTTTGACCTATTTAGAGGCTTAGGTTAGACCCCAGCCGGGCCTGAATGGCCGGGCCTGAACCTGTGCCCCGGGACTGAACCGTCGGGCAATAAATTTGAAAACGCACTTCGACCTTTGTTTCAAACAAAAAAAAGTTGCCAACAAATTTGGAGCAAACGGTTGAAACCCAGTGTGTTCAAGATCGTATTTACTAAATTTCAAGCTTAAGTTTAAGCTTGAGTTTAAATTCAAGCTTCTCACCTTTCGGACGCTGTTGACACATTTGCCATCCGTTTTTCGAAGCATACGTATCACTCATTCCAATGTGGCCCTGCCAACATTGGAATCGCGAGAACCAATCCTGACCGGCTGAAGTTGTTCTACTGACTGACGTGTTTTTTCGAACCCAAAAACATAACGGCAAGATTATATGAAAAAGAACGGTTCCGTTAAAAAATATGTGACGACTAAAATGAATTAATTAAGATAATTTGTGATAATAGCAACAGAGTAATGGGCAGATGCTTCCTGAAGAACGTGATCAACAACAACATCTGACAACATACTTTTGCTGTTGGGTGGCCAATTTGGATGTCCCCACAAACTGCGGTCTACCGGTGAACCATCGGCTAACCATTCGAACCTGATAACCATTTCTTGTGTACTGTCTGTCGGGAAAGCTCAATATTTGAATTCGGTATATCAAGGTAATGATAATAATATTGTGGGTCCCACATGATGATCAAGAACACAAGGACCACTAACTTGGCTCCGTGACTCATCGATGTATCTTTTCGTCGGCTGTAGCGCACAAAACCGCCTACTAGGTAGTAATTGCCAGCATGCTTGCATTCCGTCCCCTGTAGACACAGCTTCGAACAGATTGTCACGCTACATATGTTGTTGCCTCAGATTTTATTCACTGCCGAGAGTCAATTCTTAGGGTTAAAATACTCGATTTAAAACATCTTTTATCAATTTTTTTCTCGTACTTACCAGCTGGCGCAGAATACGTCTAAAGTGATCCTTTCCTTTAACCGTTGCCAGCACTCCGTGACCCAGGTTACTCGTCCAAAACATGTCGTTTGCGCAATAACTTTTTGCAGTTTCCCAAGTTTGGTAGTAATATCTAAATGTACAATAGTAATAGTAAGCTGAGTAGAATAAATAACGCTATATGATGGAACGTCTACTCTGAACATGTTTATTCTAAGGCAGAACTCACTTGTGTACAAAGTAGCACATGCCGTCGAACCAAGTGGCGACCAAGAGGTTTGATTTGCTGGCGTGTCCAATGCATTCCTGTCTCAACTGTGACTCGCGCAACGCTGACACGGCGCACACATTCATAAACAACACAAGCGTGTTGCGTGACGAACGAAGCATTACCTGTTCAGCTTCCTTTGCTTGATGTGCCACACGTACTACAATACAAACTGAAATAAAGGCGAATCGTCAGAATAAAATGTCAGTCAGTCTGTTTCTATGATATATCACGGGTGAATAGGATTGCATCTTGGGTGAATAAATTTTTCACTGGGTTAAGATTCGACTTCTGTAGCAACTGTCCATTGTTTCTCTGTGACAATACACAGTTTGTACAATTGCTTCTTGCTCACCATCGTTTGCTCCGACTCCTTTCAAGCTGATTTTCTGACATAAGCGAACTACCATGCGCCCCCTGTATAACATACTGCAAAATAGGATCAAAGGAACCCGCACAACACAAGAGAAATGGATTATTCCCTTTGTGCCGCTAGACATTCTCGTCAAAGTTGCTACTCGCTCATTGCCGACATGGCATACGACACACACTGTCTAACAACAATACAGGTTGAGTGGCAACGCAGCGTCACCTTTTGGCCGTTAATGATTGGTGAGTGCGGAAACATTGAAATGGATAGGAGCCTACTGAATAACAATGCGTGTTGCTGTCTTGCAGCGGATGTGGATCCACGGCCCCGTGAGTGGTAAACAACAGAGCGATCAAATGATTCAACACAATAAGACCGAAATCGATAAACCGTTTTATTCGTACTTAGCTGTCCAACATGGTCTGTGCCGTACACTTCACATCACTTGTGGCTTTTATCCTTGGAGGCAATTATGTACGTGCAAAGGTATGGAAACACAAACAGATTTTGTGCGTGGAACATTCGTTAGACAAGTTCAACAGTTTTCCTGATCACTCTGTTTACTATCCTCCTTTTTAGGTAAAATCATACCGCCATTCCGTTGATTGTGAGTTCGAAACTGAACCTCGTTTTTGTTAAGTTCCAAAAATAAAAATAACCTTGACTGAACTTGAGTAGCGAGAGTGAGAGTGGCCACAATGGCCCACCTGGTTCTGCAGTTTACGCACTTCATTCTTCCATCGACTTTCGCAGAGTCTTTGTTTGATCGGTTCAGCGACTTAGCAGCCAATGAGCGCCTGGCTCGCACAGCAGCTTCAGCAGTGTGCCTTCATAATGAAAGTTCAAATGCGAAGTCTCATTTAATTCAGTTTATGTGAGATTAAATGCACTTGAATTGCGGCCACTCGATCAGGGCTCGGGACATAAAAGTCGGAAGGGCGGAAGCAGTAGAGCATACTGTATGTATGCGAAACTTTGAAGCTCCTTGGAGACAGGGTTGGAAAAAAATTTTTTAAACAAGTTTTTTTAAAAAGTCCCAGATTCGGGGAAATTTTGCCAAATTTGCCTAAAAACGCGCAAAAACGCGAAAAAATGCAACTTTAATTGACAGGTCACTTTTGTGACTTGGTTTGCATCACTTATGAAGGGTGTTTACGTCATTTCGGTGCGATCCAACAGTCTGTGCTTAATATGGACTGATGATGGGCTGCTCCGTGGGGTATCAGACACAACAGTTTGTGGTCGAGTAAGCAAGATTCACTCATAAACCACACACAATTGAGAACGTAAGCTGCCGAAATACTTGTCGGGTCGCTGAATCAGAATATGACCGACCCGATGGGGTATGACATCGAAGTACCATGTAGGTACATGCACACTGTGTCTCATGTATCACGGGAAGGTATAATAACATCATTTGGGGTATCTTAGGTACCAAATACATACCCCAAAGGTGATTTTTGCGAAGAAATTTTTTCGACCCTTGAGAAAAAATGACAAAAAAATGACCCCCAAAAGGCCATTTTTGGACGTTCTAGAACATTTTGTTCCCCCGAAAATTTTTTTTGCCCAACCCTGCTTGGAGGTTCGCTGTCTCTTGGTTGATTTACGTTCCAGAAAAGATATAGCTTTCCAAAATTTGGAACGACCGGCCCTGAAACCTCCAAACGAACTTTAGAGATAAAAGTGTAGGTACTGTATGCAAGGTGGGTCTATACATCAGTGCTGTATGTTGCGGCAACCACTTAGTGAAACATCAGGGAGGGTGTAGCTGTCAGGTACAGCAAGTTTATGCACAGTTATATGCGTCCACATTTTTGTAAACTTGCGTTTCAGCCTCCAGTTTCTGGTGGCGCAACCGCCACCGGGGGTGGTTGCGCACCGTCCCTTCTGGCGCTTTCGAGAATATGGGCCAATGGAGGTTTGCCATTTCAATGATAATCGATTGTGCACTACTGTGTTCGGGAAACCAATCAACGTTGGAAGTTTGTGCATTACGCTTTATTTGCTCCACGTAGTACCCCAGATTTTGTGACTGCACTGGGCATACGGAGGCTGAAATACTGCTCGTCAGACAAACTGATACCATATCATTCTTCAAATGCTGACAAAGAACGGCAATCCACCGGAACACGTGAAACATCTGCTCATCTGACCGATCACCGTGCCTACGCATGAAAAAATGAGGAAAATTTGTTGGTGCCCATGCCTAACACTGAATAACATAACGCACTGAAAATATCGAGGTCGACGCTCCACGGATTTTAGTTTCGGTTCAGCGGATTTCAACACGAGGTCCCACGAAAATGGTTTTAGGGCTTAAATGGTAGTTAGCGCTGTTGAACTTAAAGTGTCCTCAAAATCGTCCATTATATATCCCAGACAACATTTTCCAGACTCATTCAAGCGTATATTCGGTAAAAACAGCATCGTGACTCTTTAAACCAAGGATGAACACACCCAAGTAAAATGTTTGATCGGCATTGCAACACATGCATGATATCAGATTGCACTATAAACAGTTGAGTCCAAGCCGTTTTATCCCGTTGCGTTATCACGACAAATATTTGTATACGTTGGCCGATAAGCTGATGACTTTTATAATTCACATGCGCTCTGGACGATCGAGCGACCAATCATCAAAATGAGGTATACCTTACATTTGTGGTACTGTGGTTTTACTGATCGGAAGATCCTGGACTAAGCGGAAAAAGTCCATCATTCGTCTTTTCTAATCGGTTGTTCCACATCGATCGACGTTGTCTGTCGAGAGAATGACACGAAACTACACACTGCACATTGGCTGGAACGCCCGGCCGCCCCAGATCAACCCTTGTTCGTTGCGGTCGGACCTGGGGCGAACTTCCGAATGCCGCGAACCCGGCTACATCGCCGATGTATTCCGGTCGATGTTGGCGGCACTGAACCTGTCGTTTCAACTGCACGAAGACAATCACACCTTGGCGGTTGAAACCGAATATGTATTCAATGGCACGTGGGATACTCATATTATTCAGTGGTATGTGCCGTTTGGACATGATTGACTTGCCTGGGACTTGTGGACAAAGTGTCAGAAACAACTATGTATTTGTACATTACACGCGTCACAGAAGACCAGCTACAGACTATAACAATCTATGACTCTGCACACTCGTAATCGGTTAAAATGTTTGCAAGAGTGTGAACTGTCATTCACGGTCTTTCAGGTACATTTCGCAGGCCCGGTTAGATGTCGGCTTTCAGTTTACGGCTGACTTTTCTGGATTCAATATGAAGCACGCAATGTACAAGAGGAATCCACACGAAACAACCAACTATTGGACGGCTTCGGCTGCATATCTGCGCATTTATGGCACTTTCGTCTGGTTTGGGCTGTTCACGGTGATGGCACTGTACAGGCTAAAGAAATTGGTAGCACACGCAGTTAGGAATAATGTGAGTGTAGTAAGGCTGGCAATACTTCGAAAAATGAACTAAAGCTTGGTTTTGTTACAAAGTTTGGCTTGGTACATGCAGGACCACACCAATCTAAACCTGATCCACATGCTTTTGCGCGGCTTCATGCGACTTACGATCTTAATCCTGCTGAACTTGTACACCTGCCGACTTCTAACCAATATTCTCATGCCCATCGAAGCGATCCCATTTGGAAACTTTCACGGAATGATTGACGTATTGGAACGTGCCGAAATGAAGTGGATCACAAAAAAGGAGGGGCTATACCTGGATGTAATGGCGTCGAACGTCTCAGCACTGGCTAGACTGAGGGTAAGTCCCTTATGTGACCCACTTCCGAAGTTGTCTTGTGAAATTGAAAGGAATCGTTTCAGAAGGCTCTAGAGAAGAACCCGGTGATGTCACCAGACGTTTACAAGTCTAAATCGGACGTGAAGGGCTTCACTCTAAATCGATGGACCTGGCAGGCCGATTGTCTCGGCATGCGCGCGATTGCGATTCCCGAACTCGGTCTGGGCACATCCGGTATCATGTTTTCACCGAAAACGCCGAAATGGATAGTGAACGGCGTGGACGCGTACGTTCGTGGCAAACAGGCTGCCATCTGGGTGATGCGATCCAAGGCGTTAGTGCCTGATTCAGATTATTGTCTGCTTAGTGTGTTAAAATGTGGTGCCCAGGATGCCATGGGTGTGCCACGTTCGGACGTACAAAGGCCTAACTTTTCTGCCCTGAGAGAACAGAACAAATTCTCACACGGTTATTGACTCTGTCGGGCGTCCAGCAGCCAGTCAGCGCGCGGGAGTTTGTTCTCTGTTCTCTCAAAGAAGCGAAGTATAAGTTAGGGCTGAAGTACCCAAGAAACCATAATGATGCCGTGTCATCTTAGCACCGAATGCCAAAGAAAGAGCATTGGCAACGCGGTGCCCTCGCTCTTTCAGGTACGAGGCGTATTATCGCGAACGTCGGCTCGAGGGAAAATGTATCGACAACAACGAGGACAAAAATCAACACAAGAAGTCGCCGATTGAATTACAAGACGTGCTTGTGCTGACGTTGGTCATGACCATTGGTGTGGCAGGACTTGGAGGGTTTTTGACGCTTCTCGCAGAGAAAGCCATGCTTAGACTGAAAGTTGATTTTGCGTCGCTCTTGTGGTGGTAAACTGTATTTGCGGTCAGCTCCTTGTATATTACTTGGAATTGACAAACATGTTGAAGTTCCGGCGGGTTGTTTTGGTGTCAACACCAATCGTCAACTCAAGCAGCAGTGAATGAGCTCGAAAAATATATACCTAAATGACATTAGGGCTGAGTGGACGACGGTCATTTAGTGGCATGACTGTAAGTCAGGAATCCATCCACGCCAACACTTATTATCCGTGTCCTGCATCACACCCCGTGCAACTGATGTCGCAAAAGTGCGAAATTTGGGGTAAATTATGTGTGTGAATCAATTATAATGAAATATAGGGCCGGGACGAAATCAAACAAACAGATCACGTGACGGTTAAATGAATACCGAGCCATTGGGATCCTACTTCATAGATGACACGCGTACTGTGTTTTGCGATTAAAAATGAATATTTAGCGAGTCGGATGAACAGCAGTTGTTGTTGTAGCGCCAACCAATGACCTAATGCCCTTCCACATGTCGATGTATCCGTTGCGAACGGCTTTCAAGAACGCGAATGCGAAATACGGTGCCTGACATGTGACCAAGGTGAGCACAAGTTGGTAAGCGATCACCGCCGCGGGCACCAGGCGACCCATGGGACTGGTCGGGCTGAATGCGTCCTGAAAAGGAAGGGCTCCATGGTGGACGGCTATTCTTTGGATAGAAAATTGCATCAGGTGGTTGCGAAAGATTCTGGTCTATGCTCAGGTCGTTAACGCGCAAGGTCAACGCTGGCCGTCAATGTAGGCCGGTATGGGCAACACGTGTTTACACACCACGCTCGGTCTGTAATGGTCGTCGACACAGCGGTCAATAAAAAAAATTTTTTATTCGAACCCCATTTTTAAAAAAAAATTTTTTTTATTAAAAAATTTTTTTTTATTCCAGCCAAAATCTGCCCAACACGATAAAAAATGAGCGCTCAAGTACAAAATAGGGGTATTTTTGTTACATAATGTGTTCTAAGTGTATATAAAGCACAGGTGATACGAAAACCATGCTATCCAATGGTCGATAAGTACCAATCATAGTCAGGTACACACCCGTACCCTTCCCCACGTGGTGCGGGTGTGATGGTATGGCTTTCTGATATTCGGAATGGGAATTTTGGGTGAAATTATGACGTCTTAGGTATACGACCAATGCAAATGAGCTGCACATAGTGTGAAATTAGAGTGAATACAAAATAGAATCACTCCTTTCGGGTCTGGGGCATGGATAAATAAATGCCCACCCAGTCACATGTACGTGTGTAGTCATATGAGAGGCCCTGTGAGTGTGCGCACTATGTCTAGATGCCACAAAACAACGATTATGGCACCCAATACACCCATGGTAGGGTTAGGTGATGTCAACAGTAGCAATTTTTATGCAAAATAGCACTTTTAGAGCAAAAAATCGAGAAATTTTCGAATTTTGAAATAATGAAAAAAATTTTTTTTAACTTTTGGAACGAATTTTTAAAAAAAAAATTTTTTTAATAAAAAATTTTTTTTTAAAACCACTGCGTCGACAGACCTGGGTTTGATCCCAATTTTGCCTTCGATTCGATCTTCGATCTCAGATTGAGGCGGATTTAACATTTCGGTCCCGGATCGAAGATCGAAATCGATCTTCGATATTTTTCGATCTTTTCATTAAATCCTATCTCGATCTTTCACATTTCAGTGCACAAATGACTCAAACGAGAGCTACTCAACCAAAACCGGTTCAGTGTCTGATGAAGTCCGTTGTTGGTCTAATTCAGCGAGTTAATGGGCGCTACGTGACTTATCGATACAAAAGGATTACCATTGTTTGTTTGTAACTACCGTACGGCACAATTCACCTGATTTTCGGAACTGATCACAACGTAGACCATCGCTGAACCAATAACGCCATGAAATATGAGCAAACACATTGTTGGTAGTGCTTGGACAGCAGCCATTATGGTCAGACGACGCGCGCCTTTGATGTAGTGCTCGGATGTGGCGACATTTGACTGCTGAAATGAAGTCGTGAAGAGAAAATGAGGCGACATTTAAATGAACACTTATTTTCAAAATAATGTTCAAGAGAGATACACTGTCCGCTTCACTAACCGCTTTCGACATCATCTTGGTTATCGTGATTGAATAAAGTGCACCAGCACTAGCTGTGGAGGTCATGATCATCAGCCAGGACATGAACAGTGTTGCCAGGGTCAAAACGACGCCAAACATGATCGAACAGTACAGTATCGAGCCCATTGGTTCGTTAAAAGTTGATGAGTCATTGTCATGCGCGGGGTGACTAAGGAAAAAAATTTGCAAGTGTTTGTTGCATGTTCACTCTCAGTTTCTTTGGAATGAACCGTTTAAAGCAATGGAAACCGAAAAAAATCTGTACTTCGCGGCACTACTGTACCTGCAGCTCACGTTACGTCCTGGCCACACAATCTGTGGTTCATGAAGTACAAGACAATGAAAGAAGACAATAATAGACGTCAGCCAGCAGAGGCAGATTGCACGTTTCGTGGCCTTGGTCCAAAACTGAAAGTATCGTATCGTTAGTGGTTCAGACGGGATCGCAATGGACGGGAAGCTATGGAATGTTTTGGAATCTGGCTCTTAATTTAATTTTGACATTCTCGGTTTCGGACTCGAGATCCAAGAATCTTTCTGCATTCGAACTTCAGGGGCACTAGGTTTTGACGAAATGAATAATGGGCTGTTCTGAACAAAGCCTTGGGAAGGCCCTACCTGATGGTGTATCATTGGTTTCACGACAGCAGTGTACCGATTCAGACAAATGGCGAACATGTGCAGATAATAGTTGCATTGTGCTGAGTACATCAGGAACAGGCAGATTTTCAACAGAATCCAGTCGATTTTCTCAAGGATAGGATAAAACACTCCGCCAACGTCAACCAAGACGGGTACCACGGTGTAAATGACGAGATTGGCGCATGTGTACAAATTGTCGTTGATGCCGGCTGAGATCAGCAGCGTGAAATAGGACGTTTTGAGCTCGTTCTCGCCGGGCTTGCGGCGCTGATGCGACAACGAGATCAGGAATAGAATATAGAATGGAATGGTGAGAATTTGAATAACCGCAATCGCGTACTTGATCGAGTAATCGTAGATATTAGCCATGATATTTCTATTTTTTTCCCGTATCCTTTATCCTCGATTGAAAAAGTTCAGCTCATAGGCTGCAAGGCTAACACAGGAGTGACTGAGTTATAGTAAATTTCCAAATTCGCTGCCGCACAATAAAATACGCCCCATAGTTAATGTCAAGTTATAAACCCGAACGCTAACCATGCGCAGTTCTGAAACATTGCGCGCAGCTGCCTGGCTGGCTGGCAAACTGCGTGTGTGTTGGCTGTCTGAATGTTTCACAAGTTGATTTTCGGGTTTAGAACCTGACATTAACTATGGGGCGTACTTTACTGTGCGGCAGCGAATTTGGAAATTTACTATACATACATATACCAGCATACAAGACAAGATATGTACTTGTAAGTGTGTTTCGTTGGCAACCACCGACAAAAGCGCTATTTTTATTATTTTGTTTTTCCACCTGCTAATGACAGACGACAGGAGACAAACCCCTGGCCTTGGACGGTCCTGTCCCGTGTTGGTCACATGTTTGGCAGTAATTTTTCCAATTTGTGCTATTTGTGAAAATTTTCACAAATAAATGCAGGTTTTCAAACTTATTATTTCGATCGTCGTGTGGCTGCTATTGGCCAGCAATTATTTTGCAGCATGGACGTTGGGACATTGGGATAGGCAAAGCAGGCTGCTCAACACTGATGTGAGCTGATGGGCGGTGTTGTTTTTGGGCCGTCTCGTCCACGAAATCTTTTGTGTGGGCTAATGTTATGTTTGGCGTATTTTTCATTCATTGTTGACGCAAACTGTGAATCGTTCGTTTGTTTTTTTCCACTTCAATCCCCAGAATTTTTTTGTTATTTTGCTTTTCCTTTTTCTATCATTTTGATGTTTGTCACCTGTGGACATGACCGACAGTTTTGGACAGTATGAGTTGTTTAAACAGCAAATATATTGACCATAGTGCCATCACAAGTAGACAGGTATATGTACCATGCGGACAAATGTCCACATGCAGACACAGACACGTATGTAGGTACAGTACCAGCTGCAATTTTTGGCTGATTGAGGCCTGCGCCTGCAGAGCCTGCAGGCTCACGAGCCTGCGCAGGCTCAATACAAAACATAGCAGCCTGCAGAGCCTGCAGGCTCGGCGCAGGCTTCGCAGGCCCAGTGTATAAGCGGTCGCAGGCGCAGGCTCATGAGCCTGCAGCGCCTGCAGGCTCTGCAGGCTCGGCGGATGCACAGCTACTTTTTGTGCCTTGTGATATGATTTTAATTCAGTTTTTATCAGTTGTTTGAAGCATTTATACAACGAAAAAACCGAAGCGTTGAAAGAATAAGCAATAAAACTGTCGATAAGGCCACATTTTATCCAGATTCACTGTTTAATAAGAAACAAGTTTCTTTTCGCGTTTTTTGTCAAATTTCAGCAGAAAATTATAAGAAAGGTAATCATGTACTAATAAAACATGCAACAGATATCCATATACTAACGGCTAAATATGAGATAATACGCACTCCGTCCATAAAAGGTATATGACTAAATGTCACAAAAACAAGCAAGCGCAGCTGTGCATCCGCCGAGCCTGCAGGCGCTGCAGGCTCATGAGCCTGCGCCTGCGACCGCTTATACACTGGGCCTGCGAAGCCTGCGCCGAGCCTGCAGGCTCTGCAGGCTGCTATCTTTTGTATTGAGCCTGCGCAGGCTCTTGAGCCTGCAGGCGCTGCAGGCGCAGGCCTCAATCAGCCAAAAATTGCAGCTGGTACTGTATGTATAGCTCCATCTTTATATAAAAATCAGTGACATCCTAGTTTATAATTTTAACACGGATTCATACTATATTACACATATATCACTGATAATCTTCACCGCGTGACTTAATGAACGCCCGTTGATAGAAGACGCTTGAGTACTGCGTATACCAAAGTGGTTGATGGGGGCCACCCGAACCGCAATATCCTGGACCTTGACTCACAACACCGTGTAACACCCAACGGTCGTCCGACGCCTGACAAACCAGTGGTCCACCGGAGTCACCCTGAAGTGAAAATAGGAACTGGGTACTTTCGGCGGGTACTTACATGTCCGTCTGTATGGCAATGATTTCCCATTCCTTTACACGAATGTAAAAAGTTGATTTTTTTTAACTTACAGAGCAGGCACTTTCGATTCGAGCGTTTGGTTCGTCAGGCTTTCTGACAGGTGGGCCTCGTGCGCAAAGCTTTTCGCCCCTTCCGCTTGCACACTTCGTAATGAACTGGGTGGCTTGGCTCAGCAGTTCTCTCGGCACCTCGCTCTCTAACACTGGAAAATAATCGATGTAAAAAACAAACCGAGCTTTGAAGAACGTCAGAATAATATCCATCGCGAACCAAGCCATCCATTTTCGTCGATTCGAAAAACCCTGTCCATTCCCCAGCCGGTGGTGTAGCACCTTGTGCCCACCTCAATCTCTGAGTCGGCCAAACAAACAGGCATCACTTTGTGATTATAATCAAACGGAGGTGTGACGTGCAACAGTGCAATGTCGATGTCGGCCGGTCCCGTAAATGCTTTGTGCTCTTTGTGCTTGATCGCCTTGCCAGTGCGAGGGCAAGGAGTCTCTCTATCTGTTACATTGTGAAGACCGTCCCAAACACAGAAATCGCTGCCGTCAGGTAGCATGTACCACTGTTTGGTGGTTAGATTCTGAAGCGCGCTGAAAAAAGCGGATGGATAATGTAAATAATGTGGAGAACTATAGCGCCTACAACTTTTAATAGATAAAAGCAATATTACGCACCAGCGCTATTGCTACAGTTCCGGGTGCAATTCTAGGCTGAAAGTTGAAGTCGCGTGCACGCGCGTGCACGCGACTTCCTAGTGCTAAAACATAGGCAGCGCACGCGCAAAACTTCGCGTGCACGCGCGTGTACGTGCGTGCACGCGAAGTTACTTCGACTTTTGCCTATACTTTGCACTGTTTCGCACGCGCGTGCACGCAACTTCAACTTTCAGCCCAGAATTGCACCCGGTGCTGTATGTATGTTTCTCAAGCTTTCGACAATCATAGGGTCACTTTTATGTAGTTTTTTTGACAGAAAAGTAAAAATTGGATATTGAGCACAAAAACGATTTGGAAATGCATATACATAAGCTGACATGCAATGGGCAGCCGTCAGAACCCATTCTTTGTCGATTATTGTGCCACCGCAGCTGCCGCGTCCAGGCTGGGAGAGATTTGCGTATGTGATGGACACTTGCCAGGGCCAGCTGTGCGCATTCACCTTGACGGATGGGTCTGAAACGAGTGGATTTAGTCGTATCTAGGCATATTTCACCTAAGTTGGATTCTTTAATCCCATAAATTACTTACTGTCGACGCGAAGACTGATATCCGGGCTCAGGTTGGGCGCGTGCACTGGACGTCCACAACCGGGTTGCGCGAGCGCAGCTGTGTGCTGATGTGGATAACAAAGAATGTTGTTGACGAAAGTCAATGCGATTAGCAGAGCGCAGATGATTGATGCTGCGTTCATTTTTGATGGAATAGTCACAGAATATTGATCAGGTAACAAATCAAGTAAACTGGATATATTTGGTATTGATAGTTGGCGATTTCGTTCGTCTTTATGTATACTTGGCGAAACAATTAACCAACCTCTGTTTGCGCAGAGGAGGGGTGATGGTTTTGCCAAAAAATATTGACAGACGTCGCAAGCGAACCACCAAAACACGCGTGTGCGGCCTGCGTGGTGTTTTTGAGCGGCGATCCATGCCGTTTTTTCAAATAATGTTAGCTGGATCAATCGACAGACATATGTATGTATTTTGTGTGGGTATAGTATTTTCGGTTGGATTGCACATGCAACAACATCGTGAATCACTGCTGTCTCACTGGCTCAGCCCGTTCTCAGACATGTTCAATGTCGGGAGCACAATCTGAGAAATCGTACAGTCCGGCCACGAACTCACGAGACGACTTATTTTGAAGTTGACTTGTACGGTTCCAATGATGTTCAGGTTCCACGTATTTCGGAAATGAAAGAAAAAGAAACGCATGTATTTTTTTAAAAACACGCTCTCCACCTCGGTGCGTAAATTCCCCTTTGACTCCCAAAACATTTGTGTGTTGAACGACGCTGCTGTTCGCGTAAGCACGCAACAAACTGAGGTCAGCCAGCTGGCACTTGTCATCATCTCTCTCGGCCCAATCTCTTTCTTTTGTTTGCGAAAACCCGTGTAACCGGCGCATTTTTTAATCTGGCCAAGCGAGCTTTAAAAAGAGTCGTCTCATGAGCTCATGGTTGGACTATACCCAAAACAGATAAGCAGGCGTCACAACATTGTCCAGGTTGTATGCAGCATGTGTTGTCGATAACATCGTCTGGAAGGCGCAATTACTTCAACGTCATCTTTGGCTTTTCGTAATAATATGCTGAAATTATACTGAAGCGATGCGGCTCCAACTTTGGTGCCAAATAACCGGCTTGTTGACACAAGATTTCACATTTCCATTGCTTTGCCAGAAAACAGTGCCAAGCGCTGAATAAACATTAGCGAGGAGGCAGCAGGCAGGAGATCAAATGTCATTGGACAATGAGCGCAGTTTTCATAAATGGAGCCCCTGAAAAGCTGATGTTTGTGGCAAAATGGACCTTGGTGAATGCGGGAGAATGATCTTCCCTCAAAGTAACTACAAAGCAGACGTTCTGAACGTGGGAGTCGTCGCTCCAACCGTTTTCACAAATCAAGTGACGCCGTGTGTCCACCAAGCGCCGATACACGTCGTGGGGAAATGCTCGCATCCCGGTATCGAGATTGAATCTGTTGTACTGGTAAGTCAAATCAAGTTGACAAAAAGTTGAATAATCAAATAATCGTGCGAATAAAAATACTTGTAATAATAAAAAACCCATACTTGTGTTATGCACTTCTTTTCATTTATCTGTGTGTTTCAGCTGTTCCGCCTGGCCAGAATCACTCCTCATTTCGTGGATTTGCGACATTTGTTCTGGTCGGAGGCACTTGATTTGATTCTCAATGGGACGATCGATACCACAACCGTTCAATTGACGGCGATGCCGGAACGACTGAGGGTTTAGGCCGAATTCACAATGCAGCGGATTAGCGGGCCTGCTCTCTACGCACGCGTTTGCATTCACAATGGAAATTTGGAAAAGCGGATTAGCGGGTCCGCTCATCCGCAACCGCTAATCCGCTAACCCGCTAATCCGATTGCATTATGAATTCGGCCTTACGAATTTATCATACATTCCAATTGTCAATTGTGCTTATCACATTTTTTCGTTTTTTTTTTCGAAATAACGTTTTCAGTTTTGCAACGCTTCCATCCCGATCGCTGCATGGGAGGGGCCGATCAAAGCGCTCGCTGCCGATCAGTCTAGTCCCGATCTGTTGTACGCAGCACTCAATTCGATGTTGGTCTATGATCTGAACATCTGGCTGCTGTTTGCGTTGGTCGTTGCTCTTACGAAAGGTCGGGTCGGGGTCATAGTTGAAACGAATGTTCTAATGCCGGGCCCAAATAGAGACAATCGTTTCCTTGTTCGCGGACAACGCCAACATAGACAATGTGCAGTTCTATTCCTATATAAAGAGCAATAGTTTAATAAGAATTGAGCGTACTGTACAAGGCACATCATACCTCTTGGCACAGGTTACACGATCACGCACAACCACCTGTTGAACTCTACTGCGATCGATTCGACCAAGTCCTACTCGTTCCATTTGTTGATCGTCGGCTATTTCCTGATGCTCTACGGCGGTCTGTACGGAAATGGAATATTGGCGACGATTCTGACGCAGAAACCGACACGAATGTTCGATAATTTCGACGAACTGTTGAGTCTGATTGAACGAGGACGTTTGAGATTGATAACCAAGACGAACAAGTCGAGCTTTTGGGTGACAACGGCCGGAATGAGAAAAATCGCCGACACGTTCGACCGAAATCCGACGCCGATTTTTCTAGAGGGACGCTCATTTGAGCCGTATGAAGCTGAGATCAGCGGCGGAAGAGCCGTCGTAATTGAAAATGTTAGTCTCCTTGTCACCACTAAGCAAAAACTTCCAAAGTTAAAACGATAATAATAAAATGAAATATTTTTCCTTTGCATTTCAAATAATAATGTTATGGATAAATGTAGTTTTGTAAAACCAATTTTGTTAGTACCTAGCGGAGCAAATTAATTTACAGTGGTCTTAACCTTATCTAACCTATATTACGCTGTCGCAAACCTAAATTAGGCGCACCTAATCACATTTATACACATTCATACGGCCTAGGTCAAACTTTTCGGCCTCCCTTCCACAAAAAATTTAACCTCCACCAGCCAAACAACTTCAGTAGGAAACTGGAAGTACGTAGATATCTAGGCGCGTTCGCATTTATTCAAGTGCATTTATTTATTCAATTCAAAATGCATGAAGCTACCCACATTACGCAGGAATACTGGGAGCGCAGTCTGCGCGTGTGCAATAGCCGCGTGGTGGCGTTTCCCGAAATGAGGGCCGTTTCACACGGATTGCTGTTCAGCGCTAGCGTGCCTGGCAGCATGATCGAGCGGATAAATGGGGCGATCAGGGAGGCACACTTTGGACTGCAGAACATTGTCGAAATGTACAAAGAACGGCAGAAGTGAGTGTTTGTGTCTAGTTTGTTGACCTATGCAGCTATCCAATCGAAACACGCTGATTGATCCAGATGCCCTAATGAGTAATGTTAGCCATCTATCATCATCCTTATTTACCATTCTGAACACTAAACTTACCATTTTAAAAGCTAAACTAAATTCAAGTTTCTCAGGATCAAAGTCGACACATGCGATGGAACGGTGCACGTGGGCCAAGCGCCATCTCGCATCAGTCTGTTGAACACTTTTGGTAGTTTCGCTATTTTGGTGATCGGCCTGTGTGTGGCCGGCGCCTTTATACTCTGTGAAGCGTTGTCGAAACAGTTGCGAATGGGCATCAAAATTTGATATTCTGGTCTGATTTTACCAGAATTTTCTTGATGTTCATGGGATCACACTT
The DNA here is from genome assembly GCA_030248065.1 of Rhynchonema sp. JSB1_4. Lineage (NCBI taxonomy): Eukaryota > Metazoa > Nematoda > Chromadorea > Monhysterida > Xyalidae > Rhynchonema > Rhynchonema sp. JSB1_4. The sequence goes on from JASAMV010004590.1 coordinate 46,112, forward strand.
GAGGTTTCCGAACATGCATGTGATGAAAATGAATGAACTATTTACGTAGCTGTGCAATCAACAATCAATAACACGTGACCAAGCCAACGGAGTTCACACTGATTGATCTAGTGATCGAAAAACGGTTGGGGCACTTGCAGAAGGTTCAACATTGCTCAAAGATCAACAACTAGCGAACACACGCGCACAATTGATGGAAGGATTGGGAAGAATGCGCGAAATAACACGACCGACTAAAAACCGTTAAAGCGGGAGTCCAGGCAGTAAGGTCCGGTCACCAAACTTGCTGAAAACTTCAGATCCGTTTGTCGCAATTCATGTGAATATAGTGCAGTTTATATGAAATCGCTAGCCTCAGTATCGACCGAGAACGATATCGTCAAAGGTACCAACCCAGGAGTATAAAATATTCCGGACCAGCTGCCCAAAAACGACATTCATAACGTGTAAAGATAGGGCAGCAATCTCTTTTTATTCGCCGGGTTACGGTAGCACAGCCCAAACCAGCGTGGTCATCAACGTTTTGTTCCCCAATTGTTGGTGCGCTTATTTACTGATGGTGAGTTGGCATGTGTGAAACATTCTTTTACCCAGTGCAGTTCTGAAACTACCGTAACCCAGCGAATAAAAAGAGATTGGTGACGTATCTTCACACGCTATACATGTCATTTTTGGGCAGCTGGTCCGAAATTTATTTTGTTCCCGAGTTAGTACCTTTGACGACGCTGTTCTCGGCCGATACTGCTTCAATTAAAGTTCTGTAAATTGACTTGTGTTGAGATTAATGTCGACTATAACCTGTGAAAAGTTGAACAAGTTTGGCGCAGTGCCCCCACTGCCTGGACCCCCGCTTTAACTGTTCCAAACTCCATGTTTTCATCAATTAAGCCTTAATTGTTCTAAACACAGTGTTATAGGATACAAGTTTTCTGCAGTTAATAGCAATTAATTCCAGGTTAAATTGACGAATTATTACATTATAGCTTTATAGGTTAAATTATGACTTCTTTACGAATGAAACGCAAATTTTTAAGCAAAATTTTTCTTCAAAAACATTATTTAAATGTTTTTAAAAATTTTTCAGAAACCTTTCTTAAATTTTTTTGACATAGTTGCCCAAACCTGTGGTCAATCGCCTTTAAATCTGGGGCTTCTTAAATAATTTTGTTTCAACCCTGAGTTCGACCCGAATCGCCAGATCGGCACTCTGTTGAGACCGATAGCACAGTGGGTCGGGCACTGGGCCGTATCCTCTTTGGGACTGAATCAGAGACCATGTTAACGTTTGTTAACAACAATTAGCTACAATTAGCTACAATTAATGTTAAGAGCAGTTAACGGTTGTTAACGAATGTTAACGTATTTCTGTTGGTCCCGTGTAAAGGAGCGCCGACAACGAAAACACGCACACATCAGAAACACGCTATGCACTCCAACAAATTTGCAAATTTTCATTGACTTCATTGCAACTTCGTTCCGCTCAAGTCGCTCTCGCAGCCGATGTGGGATGTCAGACTCGGTCACTGATGCAAGCACCCGATCTGGAGAAGTTGGTGGTGAAAGAATTTTAGTCCAATAGCGAGGCTACATATTGGTCGCACAATGACTTTATAAGAATTGGTCAAATTTTTTTCTTGAATCGTAAAGAGGGACAGTGACGGGGCAATGACGTTGCATTGCGTGATCGCACACAAAGCATGTAGTAAAGAAAATGTTTCAGACCTGCGGCAACGTGGTTGATCTGCTAGATTATTTTCAGCTGAAAATGTTTTGTGAGAATCACAAATAGCACAGTAGTTAAGAGTGACTGAACGTGAAAATCAGGATTGATTTTGATGAATTCTTATAGTCATTGTGCGACCAATCTACGAGAACGCATTAGCGTTTCGCAGTACTTTGAGATTAGACCACGAACTAGGAAAAAGCTGGATTTGGTCGTTGGTAATGTTCTTATCAGAAAGATAGGTTGATGTGATGAAATCGTATGGCAAAAATTTTTTCCAACATGCACGTGAAACATCAGCGTGCTCGAAAAACTGATTTTTCCCTATACCTCACGTGTTATATCGGCGATGCTGGTGTGAACGCGTGTGATTGGTTTTGAAAGATGTTTTGATTGTTTTCTAGTCATAGTCAAGCCATAACAAAACGCTGAAAATTTGAGCTCGATCGGACAATGGGAAAGTGGTTTTCAGACACCGAAAATCGTGACTTCCGGCGGCCACATTTTTTTGCGACAGACCATATCTCCTCCCAGGAAACTGACACCAATCCGGTCGAGTCATATACCAATCGATTTGTCTCATCGTGAAGTAATGCTACATCTATAAGGGAAAATTGGATATTGCTTCTATCGCGAGAAACAAAAAAAAGGTGGAAAGTTTGCTGTAACGCTAAGTGCGCGAAGTGGGCGGGGCTTGCTGCTGATTGGTTGTAAGTTCACGCCCTTTTTTCTTTTCGCTTTTTTTCTTTTTCTTTTTTTGGTCGAAGAGGCGCTTGGCAGAGGTCGGCCCCGCCCGGCCCTGCCCACAAGCTTTCAATCTCGGCCCGGCCGGGCCCGGCCCGAGGTGGCCAAAGCTCGGCCCGGCCAGGCCCGGCCCGACCCGACTTTTTTGGGTCTGATTTTTCCCGATTTTTGTTATAATTTTTTGCGATTTTTCCTGAACCTATTGTTTGGTGAAAAAATGGGTGCTTTCATTTGAAAAGTGGCCGGGCCGGACATGTGGAAGAGCGGGCCGGGCCGGCCGGGTCCAGCCACCCTAAATGGGGTAAGTGAATCAGCACCGGGGGGGGGCTTTATTTGGGGGGGGGGGGGTGATTCACCGAACCAATTTCAAGGAGGGGGCCCGGCCCGGCCGGCCCCATTGCGACCTCGTCGGGGGCTGTATTTTGGGGGGGGGGCTTTTTTGGGGGGGGGGGGTGATTCACCAACCCCAATTTAGAGGGGGCCCGGCCGGGCCAATTGCGACCTCGTTTTTAGGGGGCTGTATT
>JASAMV010004591.1:0-12890 GCA_030248065.1 Rhynchonema sp. JSB1_4
GGTCGTGTGCAGGGGGACGACACAGCCTGACCCCATGCCCGGGGATTATAAATGGTAAAGCAATCACTGATGCAGTAGTTTTACGATACCTGTCAGTATTTGTGCTTGTTGTTTTTTAGGTTGATTGCCATCCTAGGCACCACTCAAGATTTGTCATCCAGCAGACCTTAATAGTCAGCATGCCTCATTGGACAATGTGGCTGATCCTTCTTTGAATGTGTCTGGAATTTTAACTAGAGCGTCGATTCTTATTGCCGCACAGCATGCTACGGGGGCAGTTTTGTGTGACGCAGATCCCCATTTAGCCCTGCTATGTAGCGTGGATTGGAGATAAGATATCCTATAGCATTATTTCCAATGCAGACCTCTATGAATATGCATAGACCACGAGCCAAGTTTTATTGCCTAAAAGTGTCCAGAGCGCGCGGCTTACGCTCTTTTTAAAGCTTTTTGGGACCGTTACGCTTGTGACGCAACTGACCCCAAATGAGCAAGGAACAGGAGAGGCGATACTGTGCTTGGGGTTCCTTTTTCCCACCATATATGTGTTGTCGCAGTGATGGTACCGGTACCCCGTTAGCATTTGTCAGACATTGTTTATGTCTTTGTGGTTTACCGCTGCTTTGCACACACCTGGGCACAATTTTTTGAGTTCCTATGTGTATTAGCTGTGCCCTTTATTCGCCCACTGTGCTTCTTCTCAAAGTTGGGTCCAGACGAAAAGTTATTTTTCAATAATATTCTTGTGCCCAACAAAGAATGACCTTGGAATGATCAAGTCTAACTGTTCGTTTCAAGGCTCTCGTTTGTCATTTACCACAAAGTTAGAGTGACTAAGTTCCAACTACCGACATTTGAGACTGCACTTCGAAAATGTTGCTCAAACACGCCTTTGTGATCTAGGACATTTGGGAACATTGCAATAATAAACTTTCGATGGCTGAGCGCAGCAGCGTTTTCCCGTGATGTCCACAAAATGCGCGATATCTGTGCTCTCAACCGGACATTTGTCTGTTTGGGGGTATCTAGTTTCATTTTGCTCTGTAGAATTGCAGCAGATAGTACCTGGAACGTGGAATACTCTTGTTCAAGAGCATATGATTACCCAGGTGGATCCACTGCTTCTGTGAGGTCTGTGCTGGCCTGTGTTCAAGAGCGTCAAGTAACCTACGGTCGGTTAAAATATCATCTTAGTAAACCCATAATTCAAGGTCAGATCAGGTATGTATATACATAGTTCTGCTGCAAAACAACACACTCGCGCTATCGCGTATGGTGGTATAACATCGGCATCGCACTAAATTGAGGGCCCATATTCAAAGTGGCATATTGTTTCAATTTTGATTTGTTTCCGCCAAGTATTCGAACAGAATTTAAGGCTTTTGGTGAAAAGTCAGAAATCGTGAAATTTGGGATGTTGCCCTGTGGACAAGAAAGGCCATCGAAATAGAACATAAGTCACAAAGTTTCGAAGATCCCAATAAATCCACAAGACTTCGTACGTGCGCCAGTAATGCGGAATCTTTCCAGGTGGTGCTCTATGGGTTTTATCATCAATTTATACGAGAACAGGACACATATATTTTCGAGTTGCATTAACGCGGTAATGCACAGCACAAGATGTACATATTAGTCCGCGTAACTTGGTGGGATCGGTTTTGGTCCCGGTCTTTTTTGTTTGCGCACCACTCAGATTTGTCAACTCAGCAAAGCTTTTTAGTCAATGCCGGACCGAACCGGTCATCAAGTTTGTCAGACACCAACTGTCTGGTGTGCAATGCGCCAGAAGCAGTGCTCTTCTCGGGGGTTCGGCGTTCCTTTGCATTTGCGCGTGGCCGTTTTTGCCTTCGGGCGCTGGCTGCGCTGCGTTTGTTTCTGCTCGTGCGACTTTCAACATAGGCATAACATTTCTGCTTCGCCGCATCGTGTGCCCCACAAACTGTTGTTGTTGCGGTTAGCACGATGCTTTATTGGTAAACCCATCTTTTGCCATTTGTTTGGTTAGGTTTTATGACACAGCAACAACGACTTTCCAGCATCATTACGTATGTACGATTCAGTCTCGTTAACCGGACCGCTAAGTTCGTGTATCTGATAGTGGAAACTTTCGAAAACTTTTTTTTGATTGAAAGACAACCTGGTTCAATACACCGTCGGGTGTTTGTAATGTCGCAATATTGGGTGAAGTGGCCTGGCCAAAAGGGCTCACACAAGTTCATTTCGTAACAGTAACAGAGGCACCTCGGTATAAAGTAGTACTGCGTGATGCTAGTGTCGCACACACCTTGCGTCATTTAACAGCCGCAGGGCTAATGCTCTCGAAATTGTGTGGTTCTAGGGTACGGTGAAACATCACGTATTCCCCGTCAAGTGCTTGCTACCCACCCTGGATGCTGCCCAGCAAAAATGTTGGTTTTTGTGACTGACAGTCCCAATAACCAGCCCCTTGGGCACTGCCTGACCGTATGATTCGCGTGTGTGCACAAACATTTTCAGTGCGCACCATCAGCGTAATGCAGCAATGCTGCTGTGTGAGTATATACATACATGTCTGCTGTGTTAGGTCCATATGTCCAGCGCTATCCTATGACGTATACGCTAAGTTGTGTGTATACTGCGCTCGACGGTTCCGGCGATGCAGGATTATTCGGTACCACGGTCGGTGCGGATTTCTGCATCTCAAAGGGACAGTGACCCGGTAACCCTCACTGCTTGTATGCTTTGCGCGTGCGCTCTCAGGTGCGGTGGGGTAATCGATTCAGCAAAAAGTACGCACGACAAAATCTATCACTTTGCTCAGCGTTGTACACACGTGTGTTGCCCATAGCTCCCGGCTGGCTGGCTTTTTCACCAGTTTTCGGGCCCTTTCTGTACAGTATCACCACCAGGCCGGTGAGGCGGTGAGGCACAGATTTTAGCGCGCGTATGAGGTGGGTGCACAGATAATGACGAACAGTTTATTCATTTTTCTCTTGCGTCATATTCAGTTGAGGGGATTCCGCACTGTAATGCAGGGGCCCGCGTTACCGATCAAACCGAAACTTTTCTCCGCTGCTGCTCTCTCTTTTGAAACTGAGATCTGTGATTCAAGAGTCCTTTTTGCGGCTACTTTGACCATGACTCCCGTGCCCCCTGTATCGTCTAGTGTGCTCAATTTATAGCTGTGACAATTGAGCTTTGTGACCAGTGGCTACATCCTTGTCCCGTATCTATGTATTTACCGGCGAAAAAGTGTTCGCAGAGTTCCAACCGTATTACGGGAATCATAGGAGACTTATTCCTCGAAAACAAATCCATGCGGTGCACCATGGTTGGCAACCGAATAAAATCCGTTATGTCTCTACTATTATGTATCTACCATTATGTGCTCCATGCATTCGTTTGATACATTTTTTGATCTTGTGCGCCTTGCGGAAGCACCCGGCAAGCTTTTGCCAGACCCGATGCTTCAAGCGATATGACTGCCTATCTGAACCCGGACGCAACACTTCTGCCCCACCTGTTGCATTCATCTAATGCATTACGCACCTTGAAAATCAGGCAGGGGCCATGATTTTGCATACCTAATGTACGGAGGCCAAACTGCAGCACACGACGTGACTTTACCCGACAGATGCCATGTAGGTAGATGCTTTCAGGCATATTATTCTAAAAAGTGCAGCCAGACATGCAACCGGACCTCATGGATTGAGCTGTCAGACGGGAGCGCGGGCCTTTTCGGGTTTCTCGCAAGGAAGACACATGGTGTAGGTGTGTGTAGCTCTTTCGGACGCAAACGCACTCCTTTTTATTCAATATTTCGCCTTGCACCGCACGATCCTGTCTCTTTCTCGCTTTTCTTGGTTTGAATCGTCTGATCGTATTGAAAAATGATCAGTGCGCTGACGGACGTAGGTATAAGTTGACATGACGGAATAAAGAAAGCATACCATCTTCTCATACATAATGTAGGTAGGTTTCTGCAAAATGGAACATCAATGAGTGGTACCAGCTTACACCGCTGGGACGCAAGCCATACTGCTTACGTATCGAACAGGTGGTGCTAGCAAATCCCTGAATAGGTCTGCCTATTCACTGCGTGTCAGCGTGTGGTATACAGTGTGGCAGTAAGCAGGCCATATTTCACTTTTAGTTATAGACTGTCCGCAAAAACACATAACGCTCCGCGGGTGCAAGAGGCCGCACGCAGTCTTGTCGGCCGCATGGTCCTAATTTCCTATTTGGCTGCTGCTGTTCTCTTTCTTTGCCTCAACCAACCATAACACTGAGTCGCGGTCTTTCCCAAATGCACCAAATGGCACATGATACGCTCTGCGTGTGAGTTGAATGCATAAAGTCGAAAATTGAGTTTGTGTATATATTATTTTGCCAAACATGGCCAGCTGTATATTCCGAGCTTGATGGTGGTTATGCGACTGGAAACCCACCAGTGTCTTTCTTGTTCTTGGGTATGTGAAACATCAGCCGTGTCAGTTGAGCACTCAAGTATTCATCGGGTTTCATACAAAAAGGTCGCATCCACATGAATAAAATAATAATGGCCGGGCTCTGCGCGTATCGAATGGCAATGCACGATAGCCTGATGGTCCTCTCCCCCTTTTTAGCTTTCACTTGGAAGCTGCGCAGGCCAAAATAACGACATTTTCAGCGTGTTTGGTGGTCGCAAAAGCGAACGCAAGCTGCAGCAGAAACCGAGTGCGTTATATTTCGTAATGCGGCGGCGAAAAACATCGATGAGCGTCTTATATACTCTGACGAGGCATCTTTATTTGTCACGAAGCAGCTTTCTTTCGCTTGTTTTCAGCATCTTTGAATCACAAGGTCAAATGTTTCTTGGCATATTCGGGGACTGAATCCTTTGGCCACAGCCTCGCTGTCTCCGTTCAGACCTGTTTTCGTGTCAGTGCGGTTTTTTGCCACTGTCAACATCATCATAGACGGAAGTGCCCGGCGACTTGTTTACGATGATGATGTTTCACGTGACCGTCAGTGCGACAAACAACAAAACATACTGCAAACTGTTGTGGGTTTAAGCCAACCAGGCTATGTACATAGGTCAATGACTATCCAGCTACCAGCAGACTGAGTTTTAGCGTTTGCACACTGAAAGACTTGTTTTGAGCTGCGCTAAGACACCGTTCGCACAAGCCCGCGGCTGCGGGTGCAATTCTGCAATTTCACAACCACCTTACACTACAGGTTGGAGTGCTCTTTTGAATGTAAAGTTGTGTGTAAAGCTCTTTCGTACAATGCGAGGAAGCATAAACTATGGACGTGAAGAGCATTTGTGACGTGTTTTGTGTTTCGAACTGAGTTAAAAGATTGAAAGAGGCTGTTGGCATCAGACTTTCGGGACCAAAATACAGCGACGGAGGCAACACCCGCTGTTTGTTTCTTAGAAAGCTTATTGTGATTACCAGACTTAGGCAGATTTAAGGTTATGCTTTACATATATTCTGCTTCTGGATAGCCGACGGTTTTCTCAGCCACACGATGGCTGTTCGAACTTCATCTTTCTTGCTGTCTGGCTACGTGGTATTACAAAACCGATAGTCCAACTCACATTGACATAAAATCCACAACTTTTCTGCTCTCATATTCATTTTTTTCTGATTGCAGCACAAAGCACTTGCTTGCATAATAACGTTCCTGATAATGACTATACAGTATATACGTTCAGTCATCTGTGAGGAATGCAGCGTGCATGGCACAGATTATGCGCTTGCCTAGACATAAGTTTAGTGGAACTTTATAATTCGTGAGTATTTTAATGAACCTGTACTTGCCTGGTTCGCGTGTTGCGACATTGCCAGCAGTCCCATTGTGTCACAGATTACAGACAACGCAGGATACATTGCTTCATCGCGGTATGCATGCATTCTCGGTTCAAAATCGTTTCCCAGAACGTCCCAGCTCCGCAAGGTGAAACGTGAGTTGCTCGTTCATGCTTTTTTCCTTTGCTGCATCCGTCCAGTGCTAATCAGATAATCAGCTTTGTATTTTGGATATCTGGAATTAAAAATGCGAACCCAAACAAGATTCCGGATCAATTACCGTTCGCAATTTCAATATTTGCAGAAAGAATTGCCCATTGGCAAGGTAGGTATACTCAATGTTCTGGGCTAATGGCACTTCAACACGGCCCCTTTCCTTTCGCAATCCTTTGGCGACAGAAAAAACGGACAAGGGTGCACTTTTGTCTCGCGCCCATCAGGCGTAAAATCCATCTGTATGCTGTTTTAGCTATAGCTCAACACGCTATCCATTTTATATCACTTGACTATCATGTATACTTCATCCATGGATCTTTGATTCTTGAGCACCTGGCAACGCACATACACCCCCAGATGCCTAGGCTGACACGAAACTTCTCAGCAGCACATGCTGGATGAGTTTCGATCAAGGTTCTTCCGTACATATTTTTTCGACAAGGTGCGGAAGACGGCCCCAACAGCTTGACACGTATGAGGGATTCACATTGTGGTCGCAAGCTGACACTCGCAGGCGCGCGCACACAACACCACCAAGCTGACATGCATGCAGAGTGTGTGTGCGTGTCGCTCTCTCTCTCTGTGGCGCGCGGGCGGCGGTGGTCCATCCAGCGACCGCAATACGAATTCGATTAACGTTGAAAATGGCAAGCAAAATAATGTGTGTCGCCGCTTTTCGTTTTTCGCAGTCCCACTGCGCTGCTGTATTCGAATGCGGCAAATAGTGAAAACCAACGACAACGTGGACGCGATGAGATGAGATGTACATGTACGAGATTTGTGCGTGATCGTTTATGTGACAATATTGCGCGCGTCCGAAGTGAGGGTCGAGTTGAGACCCGCTCGCTCCTGTGATCCACCACCATACCACGAGATGGTCTCTCTCTTGTGTGTATGTGACAAATTGTAAACTTCGTTACGACCGGCACGTAGGCAAAGGCATGCTAAAGTTGGCTTATCTCTGCCCTGCTTTGGTCCAAATGTGTGGATAGATGACTAAACGAAATTTAGTTCGCAGAAAACACCCTTGGAGGCGGCTTACGTGTCTGGCCTGGCCCTATCAGAACGTATTGAAGCTGGTGGTGTTGTTGTTGTCACGACTATTTACGAGTTTTTGTGTGGCTTTTATGCGCTTGAAAGCTGATCACATACGCATACGTATACTACCCATAGCAAGCTGACACACAACGTCACTTTCTCGTGTTGGCATTTTATTCTGAGTTTTAATTTTGCCAAAATTATTAGCGATCCATGAAACATCAGCGAGCCTTACTAGCGTCTCCCAGTTCTCCACTGTGATGTTTGCAGTACCATCGGCCCCAATGTCAGCTTATTGACATCGCGACGCTATTATGCACACTAGTTTTCCACATACAGTACAGCCCCACAATAAGTCCCCGAGGGCTTCATTCGGAAACGCTTCCGGAAGCCCTCGGGGGATCTAATTGGGGTAAAAAGTTTTTCAAAAATTGATCCTGATTTGAACCAAAATTGATCATTGATTTACACCCACAAAAGTGGCTTCATGTCGGTCTTTTTCGGGGTTTCTCCTCAAGACGGTTCAAACGTTTGATGAAAACGTGCATTGAACTGCATATAAAAGGGTTACTTGTGATAATCAATCGGTAATGTTTGAAATCGGTTCAAGACGTTTCAAAAATTTTCCTACAGACACGTCTACGAATAGAGCGTCGAGTGCTCTATTTGGGTGAAAAGTTTTCGAGAAAAAAGCCGATTTTCCACCTTTTCCGAATAGAGCCCTCGGGCCTCTGCATGAAAAACTGCGGTATCTCGAAACTATAACGTTGTACTTGTACGATTCGCCTCTCACTTACCCAGTGTTTACCAAACACATAAAACTACTGTAGCTCTTATTTTGACATAACAGCAAACATTTGCTTGACCCGTGTCTAGTCCACAAGGTGTGGGTGGTGGAAATACTCGGTTATGATCTGCCTTTCGTTTGGTCTGCACGAAATTCCATGTTTGCTCTGGCGTGGGGCTAAGCAGATAGTGAACGACTATTTTTGTTCACATGCCGACCACATGCAAATACAAGTTGGGGTAAGATGCGGCAACGCAGAAACTATCAGTGCCTGAGCTTGTGTGTTTGTTCAGGCTCTGGCTCAGTTTTATGAGCGGACGAACGTGCGTCATTGATTGCCAATGTCAATGCCCTTCTCTCTATGTTTGGTATTCATATTTGCGAACCGGTTTCTGAGAGGACACTTATTTCCATGCGTGCATTGACTGTGTGTGTAAGTGTAACTGTTGCGTTCATGAGTCCCTTCCCTATTCAACGCCTTGGTATTTATACATAATTTTGTGACCGGATTTTCTCCAAGTCGGTATTCTTCATTCCTCCCTCCCTTCCTTCCTTTCCCTTCCACCACCGTGATTTGGCAAAGAAATTTTTTTGCGGTTGTTTTTGTCACAAAACCACTTGCTTCCACTGTTCATATTTGTTCATTCATGATGGGAGGATATAGATGACTGGTGATGTGCTTTTCTGCAGCAACCGTTTTATTTTCAGGTTCAAGCCACTCATCTGACCGCCAAAATCTATGCTGAGCGGAGTGCGGAGACAAAACATTGCCATTTGTGGACGCTGAAACCGTCGCCGCTCGTCTCCATTAATTGGCTGGCGTTTTGTCCAATCAAGCTTTTCAGCTCACCAAGTTGTGTTTGAATCTCAAAATTAAACCAACCTGTTTGAAAACAAGCGTCACCCAATGCCGAATTAATCCTACTCAACTCGTTCGGGCCGCTGCAAATCCAACGAGGGTCGATCCGCTCCTCCTCCGAATCGCGTATTGGTATTCCAATATTCCAAATGATTTGAGTCTGCCCGTGTCCCCGTCTCCCCGAACAATTTGGGCCTTGTCGTGTACAAATTGGAGCGCAATCTGTGTAGTTATTTATTCGTGATTTTTAATTCAACAATAATATAATAAAAACATTCAATAAAAATCGTCATAATGTCGGACGACGCGAGCGCTTTCGGCTGCACGTTGGACGAACTGCGGGCGTTGATGGAATGGCGGGGATCCGAAGCGCGAGAAAAGGTCCTTCCGTAATTTGTTTCTGCATTTTTGCTTATTAAATTAATAATGAAAGAAAACTGAACCAAGATGTAATTGCAGATCATCAGCGACTATGGGAGCCTGACCGAATTGTGCCGTCGACTGAAATCGAACGCTGCGGATGGCGTTGTGCCCGACGAACACGACATACAACGACGCCGGAGGGTGTTCGGTGCCAATGAAATACCGGCGCAACCGTCGAAAACATTTCTAGAACTTGTCTGGGAAGCCATTCAGGTTGGTCAGTGACTTTGTGTTGTTTTTGCACTGCGCAGCGCATGGAAGGAAACTTGAAACCTATCAAAGTGTCTGTAGCCTTCGGGTCCAGAATAAAAACCAGTAATAGTATAGTAATGCCAATACGTGTCGAGGAGATCTGAGGATATTGTAGACAAGAGCATGCAAGTGCAGAACAAACAATAATTTGGCAGTGACCAGGGTAGTACCTACTTGGGGTTGGGGGGGGGGGGGGGTGGGGTCCCCCTCCCAAATTCATCTATCTATCGTCAACACTTTTTGATTTCATCTATCTATCGTCAACACTTATGGGCAATCTATCTATCGTCAACAAATTCCGGGTACCATCTATCTATCGTCAACAACAATCGACACCAAAATGGCCCAAACCCCCCACCAACCAAACCCCCCCCCCCCCCCCCCCCCCCCCCCCCCCCCACCCCACACCCCACCCCCCCCCCCCCCCCCCCCCCCCCCCCCCCCCCCCCCCCCCCCCCCCCCCCCCCCACACCCACATTTTTGACTCAAAATGGCTCAAAATCGGTGTTTTTCGCCCCAAATAGGCAAAAAATCGCGCGCTACGCGCGGATTTAGTACATCTATATACATTTTCATTAATATTTACACGTTATTACCTACTGGGCTAAGCACCAGCAGCCGGCCGCCCCGACCACCCCTTTTTCCCCCCTGTGTCCCTGGAAGACCCAAATCCAGGAAAAAGTCACTTTTTGAGGTAGAAAATTTGACCGATTTTTTGCCCTTTTTGGAAAAATTCTCCATGTCAAAAAGGGTCGACCCCCCCATTTCGGCGACTTGTGACACCATCGACCTAAAAATCACCCATTTTAGGCCCTAAAAATGCCCATTTTAGGCACCAAAACGCCTATTTTGGGCAGAAAGTGAGGCGGTTAGTGCACTAGTGTACCTTGGTCGGGCGGTTAGTGTACCTTAGGGGGGGACCCCCTCCCCCCAGGAACTACACTGTAATGCACTGTACTATACCTTGATTTTTGGCGACCCGCTCCCCCCACCATCTATCTATCGTCAACACGTTTGGGTCCACCCCCCAGATTTCGGACTTGGGTCATCTATCTATCGTCAACACCCCGAGCAAGTACTACACTGGCAGTGACGGCGAAAAATGCTCGTTGCTTTATTTCAGGACACCACACTGATCATTCTGCTAGTTTGCGCCGTCATCTCGCTCGGTCTCTCATTCTACAGTCCGCCCGACGAAGGCGAGATAAATAGCTTTATTTCTGAAAAGTTTCATTTTGAAATAAATAATAGATCTGAAGAATACCTGACAAAAAATTTGCAGAAGGCGGCGGCGGCGGTCATGACGAGGGCGAACAAGAGGCCGGCTGGATTGAGGGTGCTGCCATTCTGATATCGGTGGTCGTGGTCGTGCTGGTGACCGCGCTCAATGATTACACCAAAGAAAAACAGTTCAGAGGTAAAGTCATCACAGTTTTCTAAATCTATAACTTGCACGTGTGGTTGCAGACCAAAAAACGGTTTTATTCCTGAAAAAAACAAAAAACTTTTTTCCCAGTGCCCAAGATAACGAGCAAATCAGAAATTTTGGGAAAAATTTGCATATTTTCCTAAAAGTCTTCGGATTACAGTTATAACTGCACGTGGTATAATTTCAACAATTTAAAAAATTCGAACTGTCGTCACTCAAATTCAGGTCTACAAGCGAAAATCGAAGGCGAGCACAAGTTCGCGGTGATTCGCGGCGGCAAACTCGTGCAATTGCCGGTCAGCGATATTGTGGTCGGTGATGTGTGCCAAGTGAAATACGGTCGGTTGCTGTCGGGTTGTTTGATTGCGTTTTTCAAACTAATAATACTGGCTGAGATTTGCGCATGCATTGTTTTGAACCACAGTCTTGGCTTGACTAATGATCCGATGTCGGTAACATGGTAGTGTTGTTGAATGATACGCGAAATCAGTTCTGCCCCATTTTTGTAGTTTTGTTGAAAGCGAATCGGGCAGTTTTGCAGGCGATCTGCTTCCCGCCGACGGTGTGGTGCTGCAAAGCAATGATCTCAAACTGGATGAATCGTCGTTGACGGGTGAAACGGATGAAATCAAGAAGGGACCTGATAGCGATCCAATGTTGTTATCCGGTTTGTGATGGATGGGTTGAGGTTTTTCTGGGCTTGCTGCTTTATAACCCTACTATTTACTTCGATGGTGAATGATTTGAATGTGAGTGTCATACCAACTTTCGGAGGACGCTCCACCCATTGACAGAGGCTGAGATGACAATTTTGACCAGCGTAAAAGTGGCCCAGTAGGACATCTGGCTGGGCAACCGCCACCATTACTAGCCAATGGGATCAAATGTTTCAGGCACGCACGTAATGGAGGGCAGTGGCAAAATGCTGGTCACCGCCGTTGGCATTAATTCACAGACGGGCATCATAATGACACTATTGGGTGCTGCGAAGACAATCCAAGAAGATGAGCAGAAACAGCAGAAGAAAGAAGGTCGGTCCACGTCCACGCTCACAGCCAGAAATTTGTTTCATGTTTTAAAATTTATTGAAACCAAAAATGCGTTTATTAATCAAATGCTTCCGTGTTCCGTCTCGTTATTTTGCCTTCCTCGAGTGCATTTTGTAACATGAAAACCCTTCTCCACACTCCACACAACCCCAGTGGAAATAACCACCACATTCACACCTCGTTTGAAATCAGACATCGTTACCGATGCGTAATGAACGCGTGAAATGCAGTTTTTGCTTTCTTCATTTCAGAAAAGAAACGTCGCAAAAGCAAAGGTTGGTGTCGACTCCAATACCTAGTTGGCTGCCACCAGCGCTGCTGGTGTTTCTAGGCGACTGTTTTAGGATTTTTGTTTTTGCGTGAGAAACGATTGCTTGTGTTCTCAATCCTCGTGTGATAACGCGACTTGGTTTGATGTAGTGCACACACTGTGTGAAATATCAGCCAACTTACATCTGCATCTGCACTGGTTGTAATTGTAACTACCAAGCTGGCTGATGTTTCATTCAGGGTGAATCAGTTTACAATTAAAAAGGTTAATCAACGTATTTTATGCTCAACCACACTCACTTCATAGAAAATTTTGTTGTGCGTATCAGAAAACCAGTTGCTTTGTCGCACAAACGGACTGATCAGACTTAAAATGCTGGAATTTAATTTTTTGAAAACTGTGAAGCGCCAAAGAAACTTTGTAACGCATGCAGCTCTCTGAGTGATGTCTGCGAGATAGTACATTCGCTTGGTGTAAACTTTGTGAAATGGCTAGGTCTATTAGGTGTTACCTTACCTTGTTAAAGCATTATTTGTCCGAGAAAAGAACCCCACTATATGTGAATGAATTTTCATGCATTTATCATTGTACTTTTTATACTGGAGTAGGATAAAGAAAACTAAATGACATTTTGTGAAGCAGGTAGGAAGCGTGGGTACATATAACATAGGATTTGGAAGCTTATTGTGTGATGTATCAGGATACGAGACCTGCTTGTTTTAGTCACGTGACACTCCACGCAGCAGAGCAATCTAGCGCACGCAGAGCACAGCAGCACTTTGGTGAATGTAC
>JASAMV010004592.1:0-13325 GCA_030248065.1 Rhynchonema sp. JSB1_4
TGGTCGTTGTTCGTTGTTCGTCCTTCCCTTCGTCCGTCGGTCGTCCGCTTCGTCTTCGTCTTCGTCGTCCCGTAAGCGCTTAAAATTCCCAGGATGCTTTGGGAAGGTTTCTTCATCTTGGATTCAAAGTGCTTAAATCTCTTTGGAATACGCATTTGGGAAAGGTCAAACAAAGCGCTTAAATTCATCAGGATGCTTCGGAAAGGTGAATGGAATACAAAGCCCAGCTTCATCCGGTGAACGAATGCTAGCGATTGGACCACCGAAACCCGGGCCAAATGTACCTGTACACCACTATCAGACGTGTTTAGCCTTAATACACTACAGTATCGGGGATGTTACTTAGGGCTTATTTGGGGGGGCCTCTATTAATTCACTGAGTTCTTCCCTTCATTCGAGGGGGCTGTATTACGGGGTCTTATTCCGGGGGGCTGTATTTAGGTTTTTACGGCGGCCGACGGCAACTGCGGTAACAGTACCGTCCAACCCGAGCCCGATTTCGATTTCGGAGTTGGTGCACCAACAACACGAAAAGAAAGAGAAAATCGTCCTGCAAATGGGTGGGCACAATAACCAACATCCAATGCCAATACCAACCCACTACCAAACACCAGGCACTTCAGTAGTATTGATTTGGTACTAGGCGATTACCCGTGCCTTGGGCCCGGGTTTCGGTGGTCCAACGCTAGAATTTGTTCACACCGTTCACCAGATGAACGACTTTGTATTCCATTCACCTTTGCAACCCCTTTTTAAGGGGTTTTTGGGGGCATTCTCTGGGAAGAATTTTTCAGGTTCGGGTCAGTGAATTAATAGAGGCCCCCCCGTAATAGAGCCCTCCCCGTAATAGAGCCCTCCCAAAATTTGGCTCAGTGAGTTAATTGAGCCCCCCTTCTATTTAGGTTTTTACGGTATTCGGAAGCAGAAATGACCGTTTGCACTTGCAGAGGTGGGCTTCGGGCCGGCCCGGGGCAACGGTCGGGCCGAGCCACTGGCCCGGGGGCCCGAAAAGCCCCGACATTATCCAATTTTAACAAAAATTCGTGAATTTTTAGGTCTTTTTTAGTCTAAATTTGCCAAAATTTCTCTGTGATTCTGCAATGTTAGTACCGACTTCCAATGATAACCGTAAAAACCTAAATAGAAGGGGGGGGGGGGCTCTATTAACTCACTTGATCCTATTTTGGGGGGGGGGGCTGATTACGGGGGGGGCTCTATTCCGGGGGGCTTCGATCAATTCACTGACCCAAACCGGAAAAAATTGTTCCCAGAAATACCCCTGAAAAAACCCCAAAGGAAAGGGGTTTGAAAGGACGTTTTTTCGCTTGTAATTGCATTATTATTCGGTAGCTTATTTGTCAATAAGAGGCGTATTATTAGTGCTCTGAACGAACAACAAATGTGCATAAATGTACCTGTGTACTCACCGATCAAGTCTTAATAAACACTACTGTATAGGCAGTGTAGTTCCCTGTCCTGGCGCGGCGGTTAGTGTACCTACCCCTTTTTTCCGTGAGGCGGTTAGTGTACCCCCCGGGGGGGCACGGGGGGGGAAGACCCAAAATCAGGAAAAAGTCACTTTTTGAGGTAGAAAATTTGACCTATTTTTATCCCTTTTTGGAAAAAAATTCTTCAGAAACAAGGATAATTTGGCGACTTTTGAGAACATTGACCAAAAAATCACATAACATTGCGCTAGGCCTACCAATGCCCATTTTCGGCCTAAAAATGGCCATTTTAGGCAACAGCTCAGGCGGTTACGTGCAGCCCAGTACTTGGTCAGGGTGTTGACGATAGATAGATGGGGACCCAAGAAATATTTTTACGATAGATAGATGACCCAAGTCCGAGAACCTGGGGGGGGGGGGTCGACCAAAACTGTTGTCTTACGAGAGATAGATGGTGGGGGGGGGTTGTCAAAAATCAAGGTATAATATAGTGCATTAAGTAGGTAATAATGTGTAAATATTAATGAAAAATGTGTATAGATGTACTAATTTGTAGCGCGAGAATGTGTGCGATTTTTGCCTATTTGTGGTGAAAAAAGATACCCGATTTCGGTATGCCATTTGAGGTATAAATGTCAATTTTGGGTTCGAAATGTGTTGACGATACATAGATTGTTCCCGAAAATTTGTTGCTACGATAGATAGATTTGCCCCCATAATGGGTGTCGACGATAGATAGATGAATTATCAAAAAGTGTTGACGATAGATAGATGAATTTGGGGGGGGGGGTACCCCCCCCCCCACCCCCCCCAAGTACAACCCTGGGCTTAGTGTACCTGACGCTGTGGTTAGTGTACTAGGGGACCTCGGTCGCGGCGGTCAGTGTACCTTAGGGGGGGGACCCCCCCTCCCCCCAGGAACTACACTGGTGTATAGGGGATGTTACTTTGGGGGGCTCATTCACTTTGGGGGGGCTCTATTAATCCCACTGACCCCCTTTTTGGGGGGGGCCCTATTACGGGGGGGCTCTTATTCCCCGGGCCGGCCGTCCCCACGCCCTCAAGGCAGCAAAAATTCCTGAACTAAAAAACAGTAATTTTTTGCACCAAAAAATTGCTTCAAAAGATCATCAGAAAAAGTCGGGGCCGAAAACCCAGGGCCGGGCCTGGCCGACTTTTTTCCAAAGTGCCCGAATCTTGTTTGGGCTCCCCCCCCCCCCCGTCCCCGGCCCACTTCCCACCTCCGGACCGTTCGGTTCGCGCAGATCGATTCCAAACCTCTAATAATCGCCAACGCCAATTTTCCAATGGGCACTCTAAAGCAAAAGTGGAGCCACACCACACGCCGCAGCAGATTTTTTATTCAATTCAATTTAATTTAATTCTCCACTCAAAAAACAAACAGTAAGAGGAGCCTAACTCATAAAAACAGCAATGACTGAGGCGGCCACTGGGAATGCCCAACAAATCAACAAAAATAAACGGATTGAAAATGTCACTAAATCGTCGCATCGAAATAAATGCGTCGTCACATGAGACATCGTTGGCTTTATGCCCTGGCGTGCGTGCTGGCTGTGGCTCGTCCGCTCGTTATTGGTGGATACACGCCTGCTCTCACTCTTGGTGCGGGGAATTGATTTTTTAAGGCACAATATTAATACAATAAGGCGCAGATTTGCGCCTTATTGTATTAATATTGTGCCTTAAAAAATCAATTCAGCCAACCAGGAATAGAGCAGGCGTGTATCCACCAATAACGAGCAGACAAGCCACAGCCAGCACGCACACCAGCGCATAAAACCAACGATGTCGCATGTGACGACGCATTTGTTCGATGCGACGATTTAGTGACATTTTCAATCCGTTTATTTTTGCTATTGGTTGGGCGTTCCAGTGACCGCCTTGGTGGTCGCCGTTTTTATGAGTTGTTTCCTCTTCCTGTTTGCTTTTCGGTGGAGAAATAAATTAAATTGAATTGAATCAATCTGCTGCGGCGTGTGGTGTGGCTCCACTGTTATTTGAAAGGATCATTGGAAACTGGCGTTGGCGATTATCAAGGTTTGGAATCGATCTGCGCAAACCAAACGGTCAGAGGTGGGCATGGGGGCCGGTTACCTCGGCCCGGCCCGGCCCTGACGAGGTCCGGGGGGGGCACTTGGAAAAAAGTCGGCCCGGCCGGCCCTATTTTTTCGGCCCGACTTTTTCTGATGATTTTTGAAGCAATTTTTTGGTGCAAAAATTACTGTTTTTTGGTTTAGAAATACCTGATACCGTAAAAACCTAAATACAGCCCCCCCGGGTAATAGAGCCCCCCCGTAATACAGCCCCCCCAAAAAGGGGTCAGTGAATTAATAGAGCCCCCCCGGAATAGCTCAAGTAACATCCCCTATACACAGTGTTGTTCCTGGGGGTGTGGGGTGTCCCCCCCTAAGGTACGCTAACCGCCGCGACCAAGGTACACTAGTACACTAACCGCCGCGCCAGGTACACTAACCCAGGGTAGTACTTGGGGGGGGGGGGTGGGGGGTCCCCCCCAAATTCATCTATCTATCGTCAACACTTTTTGATTTCATCTATCTATCGTCAACACTTATGGGCAAATCTATCTATCGTCAACAAATTTTGGGAACAATCTATCTATCGTCAACACATTTCGAACCCAAAATTGACATTTTTGCCTCAAAATGGCTCAAAATCGGTATTTTTCACCACAAATAGGCAAAAATCGCGCGCTACGCGCGGATTTAGTACATCTATACACATTTTCATTAATATTTACACATTATTACCTGCTTAATGCACTATACTATACCTTGATTTTTGGCGACCCCCCCCCCCCCTATCTCTCGCGTCAACAAGTTTGGGTCGACCCCCCCAGATTTCGGACTTGGGTCATCTATCTATCGTCAACACATTTCGGGTCCCAATCTATCTATCGTCAACACCCTGACCAAGTACTACACTGGGGGGGCAGGGTAGTTTCTGGGGGGAGCGGGTCCGTCCCCCTCGGGTACGCCATCTCCCCCAATTTTTGCCTAAAATATTCATTTTTGGGCCTAAAATGGGCATTTTCAGCCAGGCCAAAAATATGTGATTTTTCGGTCAATGTTGTTACTTAAAAGTCGCCAAAATACCCTTGTGAAAAATTTTTTCCAAAAAGGGGGAAAAATAGGTCAAAGGGTCTACCTCAAAAAGTGACTTTTTCCTGGATGTGGGTCTTCCCCCCCCCCCACCCCCCCCCAGGGAGGTACACTAACCGCCGCACGGAAAAAAGGGGTAGGTACACTAACCGCCGCGCCGGACCAGGAACTACACTGCCTATACAGTAGTGTATTAAGGCTTGATAGTGGTGCACAGGTACATTTATGCACGTTTGTTGTTCGTTCAGAGCACATAATACGCCTCTTATTGACGAATAGACACGAATAAATGCAATTACAAGCGAAAAAACATCCTTTCAAACCCCTTTTTTGGGGTTTTTAGGGGTATTTCTGGGAACAATTTTTTCCGGTTTGGGTCAGTGAATTAATAGAAGCCCCCCGGAATAGAGCCCCCCCGTAATAGAGCCCCCCCAAAATGGGGTCAGTGAGTTAATAGAGCCCCCCCCCTTCTATTTAGGTTTTTACGGTAATCATGGAAGTCGGTACTAACTTGCAGAATCGCGAGAAATTTTGGCAAATTTAGACTAAAAAAGACCTAAAAAATCACGATTTTTTGTTGAAATTGGATGATGTCGGGCCTTTTCGGGCCGGGCCAGTGGCTCGGCCCGACCGTTCGGGCCGGGCCGGCCCGAAGCCCACCTCTGCAAGTGCAAACGGTCATTTATCCTTCCGAATACCGTAAAAACCTAAATAGAAGGGGGGGCTCAATTAACTCACTGACCAAATTTTGGGGGGGGCTCTATTACGGGGAGGGCTCTATTCCGGGGGGGCCTCTATTAATTCACTGACCCGAACCTGAAAAATTGTTCCCAGAAATACCCCCAAAAACCCCTAAAAAGGGGTTGCAAAGGTGAATGGAATACAAAGTCGTTCATCTGGTGAACGGAATGCTAGCGTTGGACCACCGAAACCCGGGCCCAAGGCACGGGTAATCGCCTAGTACCAAATCAATACTACTGAAGTGCCTGGTGTTTGGTAGTGGGTTGGTATTGGCATTGGATGTTGGTTATTGTGCCCACCCATTTGCAGGACGATTTTCTCTTTCTTTTCGTGTTGTTGGTGCACCAACTCCGAAATCGAAATCGGGCTCGGGTTGGACGGTACTGTTACCGTAAAAACCTAAATACAGCCCCCCGGAATAGAGCCCCCCCGTAATACAGCCCCCCCCCAAAAAGGGGTCAGTGAATTAATAGAGGCCCCCCCGGAATAGAGCCCCCCTAAGTAACATCCCCGATACTGTAGTGTATTAAGGCTTGATAGTGGTGTACAGGTACATTTGGGCCCGGGTTTCGGTGGTCCAACGCTAGCATTCCGTTCACCAGATGAACGACTTTGTATTCCATTCACCTTTGCGAGAGCATCCTGATAGATTTAGCGCTTTGCACCCCGTTAACCTTTGCCAATGCATCTCCAGAGATTTAGCGCTTTGAATCCCATGAACCTTTCCCAAAGCATCCTCGGAGATTTAGCGCTTTGCACCCCGTTAACCTTTGCCAATGCATCTCCAGAGATTTAGCGCTTTGAATCCCATGAACCTTTCCCAAAGCATCCTCAGAGATTTAGCGCTTTGCACCCCGTTAACCTTTGCCAATGCATCTCCAGAGATTTAGCGCTTTGAATCCCATGAACCTTTCCCAAGGCATCCTCAGAGATTTGGCGCTTTGCACCCCGTTAACCTTTGCCAATGCATTCTTAGAGATTTAGCGCTTTGCACCCCGTTAACCTTTGTCAATGCATCCTTAGAGATTTAGCGCTTTGCACCCCGTTAACCTTTGCCAATGCATCCTTAGAGATTTAGCGCTTTGCACCCCGTTAACCTTTGCCAATGCATCCTTAGAGATTTAGCGCTTTGCACCCCGTTAACCTTTGCCAATGCATCCTTAGAGATTTAGCGCTTTGCACCCCGTTAACCTTTGCCAATGCATCCTTAGAGATTTAGCGCTTTGCACCCCGTTAACCTTTGCCAATGCATCCTTAGAGATTTAGCGCTTTGTACCCCGTTAACCTTTGCCAATGCATCCTTAGAGATTTAGCGCTTTGCACCCCGTTAACCTTTGCCAATGCATCCTTAGAGATTTAGCGCTTTGCACCACGTTAACCTTTGCCAATGCATCCTTAGAGATTTAGCGCTTTGCACCCCGTTAACCTTTGCCAATGCATCCTTAGAGATTTAGCGCTTTGCACCCCGTTAACCTTTGCCAATGCATCCTTAGAGATTTAGCGCTTTGCACCCCGTTAACCTTTGCCAATGCATCCTCAGAGATTCAGCGCGAAATTAGTGGAGTGGAAATGTCTGCGAAAACTTACAGCCATGCAGAGAAACATTTCCACATTGTGTTCCGAGATAAAGTTCGGGTTTTCCTAGTTCTGCTGCAATAAATTCGCTGCCCCCGCGCATTCGAGTGATTTCGCCGCCAAACATTCGCCTAGTGTTTTTTTTTCACTTCAGGAGCGGGGCAGCGTCGGCTTGGCGCTGAACCTAAACGGTATGTAATTCAGAGGTCGATACTTGAGGATCATAAATCGTCAGAAACCCATCCAGTATGCGTGTCAAATCTTTCTTCTTCATATTTTTCATCGGGGTAATATTGAAAACACGCTGATTTGGTGTTCTCTGGTAAAAACTGCGTTAGTTTGCGTAACTGCTCTTCATGCAGTATGTTAGGGCTCCACCAGATAGACCCGAAACCCGAAACACAAAATATTAATTTTTTCTATGTCCATGTTTCGGGTTTCGGGTTTTGAAAAAAAAACCCGAAACCCGAAACACAAAGCATGATAATCGAAAATGTTTCGACTGACCGTATAAATTGGACACGTCAGCTACAAGTGGCAAGACCGAAACATTTTCGATTATCATGCTTTGTGTTTCGGGTTTTTTTTTCAAAACCCGAAACATGGACATAGAAAAAAATTATGTTTCGGGTTTCGGGTTTCGGGTCTATAAGGTGGAGCCCTTACAAATATGTCAAATAGGACAGAGCTGGTTTTATTGAATTTCTTTCATCCGTTTACGCCATTTTGTGCTTCTGGCACACAATAATACATGATCAGCACACATTTTCGAATGGATTACAATTTTCCACAAACGTTGCATTTCAGGCGCCCCAGCCTGCCCAGCCAAGTGGCAGGCGGCACTATTCTGGCAAAAGTTTTCCAGGACAAACAGACGCAACTTGAGCAAGCAAAACGTTAGCAAATTAAACCTTCGGTGGCTGATGTGATTGGGCTCATAAAACTGATCCAGCCGGACAGGCACGGTATAAAACCTACTGGCCAATTAATGTCGCAAAGGTGTTTTGTGCTGCGTACAAAGGCATTTTGACAACTTATGTGGCCTAAATGCACTAGGGCTAAAATACCAAATTGGATAATGATCATGTACGCAGGGTTGGGTTAAAAAAAGTAGAGAGAAAGTTATTTCGAGCTCTGGTTTCGGTTGTATTTAGGCAAATTTTAGGATTTGAAAGGAAGTGATAAAGTGACACTGGGTGATTTCCACCAATTTCCTTCTGTATTTATGCCCCAAATTTCTTTCCATAGGCTCCCTTGACGAGGGAGGAGTAAGAGTATCACGCGTGATTCTCTTGTATTTCAACACATTCATTCTGGTATTTGATACGGATAAACCTTTGTGGTTAAATTCTAGGTACAATCTACATGTATAGGCACATATGGTGGACAGACTATCCCCAACGCGAATCGTCACGTTGTCTGGATCATCGTAAAAATGTCACCTCGCTACTGCCCGTTTGTGAACACAACTGGTCGGTGTCAACTATTCCTATATTCACCCAGCACAATCAAATATACTTACGAAAAATTTCGCCAATTTTTCGCATTGCGAACCGAAGTTTTTGTGGTCCGAAATAAAAAAGTAAATCTTAGAAAAAATTTAAAAATTCAAAAAAGTGTCAGCTCGATAATAAAAATTTTTTAATCCAACCCTGTATGTATGTATGTACGTGAGCTGAGCACCTTTATGATCGATATAAATCAGCCTCAGCCAAAATGACGCGGGCTTAAAAAAACGACCGAATCATGTTACAACGATTCATAGACAGCCGTTTTCAGCGCGGCGTAGGTCCGGATGAATTCCCCGAAAGCCGACTTGAGGCTATTGGTAATGTAGGCCATCGACAGTTCGTTGTCCATGTCAACCATCACATTCTGACCGCCATAACCGGGGTGACCGAACGTCCACGTGTCCTCCTGCAAAAATTTCGATTGATAAAATGGTTGAACTCACAATAATACGACTTCCACGACTGCAGAAAGAACTTAGTATTTCTGCAGGATATCGTGATTTTTGTTAAAAACTTTTTCTTGTCAGCTACGATATTTTTGTCAGCTACGTCCAGAAGCCTGACCAGAAAAAAGGTTTCGCTTATGCCCCGGCCCCAGCCCTGTCGGTGCGCCCATGTTGAGCAGGTCCGATGCCAGGGCCTCTAACATTATTTTTCATGGCCCTGGCTCCGGCCCCGGATCCGGCCCTGGCCTAAATGGACGCGCTCTTATAATTCCTGGACGTTTAGATTTGGAGCTCCTGGATAAAGTTCTTCAATTACGGATGCTTCTCACTACCAAGGCGAAGAACATATCACATTTTACTCTTTGGTGATATTAGTATCTTTATAGTGTTCTAATTGGAGACTGCACACAACGGATTCTTATTTGGTGCTGCATTGCCCTAAGCGCGTCCACAAGAACAAAAACAACTTTAGTCAGGCTGTGAGCAGATAAACACGGAATGCGGAATGCGGAATTGGTTTAAAGGGGGCGCGACATTATACATTTTTGGGGTGCCACACACCAATATTGCTGTAGAAACGACAAGAAGACATCTGAAGTAACATGTTTTGAAAAGATTTCATTCAGAAATTCACCTCCGAATGTCGACTACAAGGAACAAAGTTCAATCTGCTGTAGTCGCTCGGCTCCGTGAAAGTCAGGCATCGAGCTCAAAAATGTAACAAGAAAATGTTCCAAAGATGAATTCCCACAGCGACTCCATGAATCGGACAAGCGCATGGTTCTAGAGGGGTACAATTTTATAACACAGGGAATTTTCGTTTGGGCCACACTGTGAGATAGACAAGAAGCACTGATTTCGACCAGCGTAAAAGTTCTTCCCCCACGTCTAACGAACATCTTCACGCTGGTCGAAATTAGTGGTTCAAGTCTATCTCACAGTGTGGCCCAAATAGACATTTCCAGTGTTATAAAATTGTACCTGTTTAGAACCACGTGTTTGGCCCTAAACATTTTCTTGTTCCATTTTTTTGAGCTCGATGCCTGGTTTTCAGGGAGCCGAGCGAATACAGCAAACCGAACTTTGTTCCTTGCAGTAGACATTCGGGGGTGAATTTCTGAATGAAATCTTCGAAGTTCGACTGCATTGTCTTTTCAAAACGTGTGAATTCAGATGTCTTCTTGTCATTTCTGCAGTAATATTTGCGTGTGTCATTCCAAAAATGTATAATGTCGCGCCCCCTTTAAAAACAGCAACTCCTTAACTGTACAGCTAAAGCACTGTGGCGCTTCAAGAAAATGTTTCAAAGTCTGTTTGGCGAGCTAGTGCTACGATGACCACGCCGGTTTTTATTCCGCATTCCGCATGCCCTGTTTTTCTGCTCACAGCCTCAGCGTTAAAATCTCCGAACCACAACTCAGTCGGTGGAGCACCTGTTATGTTATCAGAAAGTCGGGGGTTCGATTCCTCCTGGTTCGCAATTATTTTTTTGCTTCTATTGTCGTCGGCCCAACAAAAATTGTGATATTAGTCAGCTGAACACAAATATGTAGATTGAGGCTAACTGTACCTTTCCACTCGGATGTTCAATGAACATAAATCCATGCCCAGTGTTTACTTTCAGACCCAAAACAAGGTCTACTTTGCCTCGATTCGACGGCTTACTTATCCTGTCGAGGACCTCCTTGTTTTTTATCAACTTCCCCATCGCCAGCGCGCTGAACGGTTGCGCTAAACCTGCAAATTTTCATGAGCAGTATATACAGTATACCTCCTTGTACCACTGCCACAACAAGAGCAAGGCTTTGATGGCTTTGATCTGGCACTATAAAGTAAAAGCCAAAAAGACCCAACTGTATTCACCGACCTCTCGCCGTGCCTATTCCATTGACGGCACCAATCTCCACAGCGTGCCATTCTGGTGAATTCAACGGAATGAATTTGCCCTGCATTCAAAAAAAGAAATTTATTGAATGGAGACAACTTTGCTCAACCGGGTTACTGCCAGAGTGACAAAATTTGATTCTGCTGCCGTATTACGCAGCAAGGACCAACTTTAAGAACGAGGTTCGAATTTCAAAGCTCGGAGGTTCGAGTTGGAATTTTGTATGTCCGGATTTAACCCGATGCCCGGCTTGCGCAAGTTCCCAACGAAAGTCCATGTTGGGATTGAAAACAAGTTCTCAACCCAGACAAGGACGGAACTTCAGAAATGCTCAGATTCAAAATAACCTGCTGAGCTCTAAGCGATGTTCTATTTGACCAAGCGTTGTCTAAAACTCTGCAGCTGGAACTAACGCAGGGCTGACCCAAGCAGGGAGCCAAATTACATACATACAGTACCCGACTTGATATGAGAACGACAAAGTGTTATGGGACTAGCATGATGTTTTTCATGAGCCATTATAATGGATATCCTTGACCCTCAACAAAATTCAAGTTTGAAAAGTTCCCCTTTTCGCTGTTAACACAGTGGGACATTGCTTAAACCTGGCCCGCCACTATTGATATTTGAAATTTTCGGTTTGTTTTTTTGCTCTAATTTAGTTGCCGACATCGAGACGAATGAGGTTTATATTCATGACCTTTTGATTTAGTGCAGATTTTATATCGAAATCAATCGATAAACACCGGTTCTCGGGAACAAAATTAAAAAAAATAGATAGACCCCTACTTCTTGGCAATCACGTCAGCCAGGAACAAAATTTTGAATTGCCGCCAATTTGTCATAGGCTTACAGTATGCTATTATGGACTTTACGCTCCCGACTTTACGCTCCCACTACACAGTGCTGCCAGTGCGCGCGCTTGCAACACGTGTGTTATGCACTAACAAACAGAGCGGAACTGTACAAAACGCATGGGCAAGATCACGTGACTACCGTATCGTCGGTATCAGTAAAAATAAGACCAACCCCCAAACCACTTTTTCGAGAAAAAAGCGTTTGAAGTTGGCCTGACCGCATTTCCAACACGGTTTGGTTCGGTAGGCTGATGTTTGGCATGTCTACGAAAGGGAGCATGCTGATCATCATAGAAACAAAACTAGACTTTGAATCATCATATCCAAGTAAAAACAAAGCTATTTGTCGGTTGGTTTTAGTTGACAAAAAAATAAATATAGACCAAGCCCCTTGGCGGAGCAGTTGAAAACCGAAAAAAAGTCCAACCCCCATTTTCTCTGCCATTTATTTTTAGCCTGCTTGAAAATGATTCAATACGGGGTTCATGAAAACGTCTTAAATGCAGCATTATCATTCAAAATGCTTGTTACAGAGGTGGGAATCGGGTTACCTCGGTCCGGCATGGCCGGATTCAGAAAAAGTCAGCCCGGTCCTATCCGGCCCGATTTTTTGGGCCGGGTTTTTCTGATTGTATTTTGAAGCAAACGTCGGGTGTGAAGCGATTGGTTTCTGTTTGTTGAAATCATTGATATTTACACATTGAAAACATAAAGAAAAACATCAAAAAGCTTGTCTGTGAGAAGCTTCGAACTCGTGGCTCTCACAACCACAGTCAGATATGCTTGCCACTGTGCTAAAGACGCCGACAGCCAAGCCGCCTTACGATACATTATAAACGTAATGATCGGGCCAGCAGCGACGCACTCACCGAGAGAGCGTAAAGTCCCTAATACAACACACACACACAGCTGGGGTATTATGCAACAATCATGTGCTGAAGCAATCTTGTGTGTGTGTGTGTGTGTGTGTGTTGGGGTCGCGTGCTTTGGGGCTTGGTCTTTTTTGTCCGCGAAAATTGCTCCGCCAACCAACTTGGTTTTCTTTTTCAAAAACAAGAAACTAGACCAACCCCCAACCGGAACTAGCAGGTGTTTTCAACAGGCTGTAACTCAATGTACATAGCGTTTTGAGACAAAATTTTTGGTGAATGTTTAGAATAGTTTGCCAGCTACACGCTGCACACAAAAAGGGGGTTGGTCTTTTGGTGGGGGTTGGTCTTAATTTTACTGATACCGACGGTATGCTTGTGATAAGAAGCAGTCGGCCATCTTGAATATTTGTTCTTGTCTTCCTGAAATGCACTAAACGGGGGTCTATCTATTTTTTGGAATTTTGTTCCCGAGAACCGGTGTTTATGGATTAATTTCGGTATTAAATCGGCACTTAATGGAAAAGTCACGAATGTAAACCTTGTTGGTCTCGATGTCGGCAACAGTAATAAATCATAAAAACAGACCAAAATTTTCAAATATCAATAGTGGCGGGCCAGGTTTAACCTTTGATATTTGAAGCTTACCACAAGAGTTTGAAAGAGGAAACGAACATCTGAGAGCCGCAGTTTAAAACCGAAGACTCTGTTGTGTTATGCCATGAAATATGTTTCCATGTGACGTGTGATATCAGAAATACTAATGTGATAACAGAATTTTGCGTTGATTTCACTTTTCAAGCTATTATTGCTGCGTAAGTTTTTTGTCAGAAGTCAAGGCATGTATGCCACC